>VUQK01014524.1:0-10000 GCA_015106715.1 Bujurquina vittata
GAATAGCACAAAAAACTTGTTCTTTTGTGTCCCTCTAGAGTGACCAGTGAAGAGTCCCAACTAATGTCAGGTTTAGCAGAGCTAATTTTTAATCTTGTGGGGTGACAGTGAGAAGGGGGAGGGTGATGCACTGAAAAGAGAAGTGTGAGGATGAGTAATACAGTTATACATGGTGGGTGAATCAGGTCGCACAGGCTGATTACTGACTGGAGACACGGATGAATGGGCAAACAAGTGTATTCATCCACAGTTGAGAGAGTTGCAGAGAAGAAGAATAAATGTATTTGTCATACATTATCATCAACATGCATGAAGCCATCCCATCTGTGTGTCTGTGTGTGAGTGACGGTGGTTTACGTTAATGTGTGGGCTTGTTTTTGTCTCCGCGCAGTCTCATCACAGTCTCCTTTCATCTTTTCACTTAATTATCATAACATGTTGCGAGTTTGAGGAGGAAAAAAACCCTTATAGGGCTGTCTGTTTGGGAAGTTTTTCATAAGTCAGTTTTCAGTTTTGGTGTTTTTTCAAAATATAAATATGTGTATTTATAATAGAACTGGCATAAACACTACTCAGTAACCAAAGCATGATCACCGAAAAGCTAGAAACCATTTGCACACCAAAAGTGGCTTTAACAGGCTGTAAAGCTGTGAACCCAGAAGACATTCTGCACTTTAGAGCAGTCTGGTGGCCAAATGCCATATTATGTTTTTAGTCTTCCTCTTTCCTTTAAAAGGGACCTATTATATTTATTTCCCCTAACCTTTATTCTTGGACTCTACGAATGTAATTTTGCACAACTCACAGTTAAAAATAATACTTATTTACCTAACACTGGGCCTCAACCTCTTAAGACCCTGACATCTGTGGCTATTACATTTTGGCTTTTCTGCACTTTATAGTTCATTCTGCTCAATAGTGTTTTATACTTTGTTTAGCCATGTTTACTTTATTGTGTTATTCTGTAAAATAACCCCACTGTCCCCATCTGAAACCTTTTTTTTTTTTTTACAAACACATGTAACAGCCCTGTAACAACATACAACTTCCTGTTTAAAGAGGAAGCTTAGATTATATTCATATCAGGTCCATCTAATCACAATATATAGAAGAAATTAAAAAATGAGTCACCAACAGGAGCTCAGATCTTAGAAGGTTAATGCAGTTAATGCAGCCATTTTATTAGCTCCTCTTCCTTTAAGGCCACAAATTTCTTCTCATTGGCTCCCTCTTGCAAACAGAAGATTAATCAGCTGATTAATTAGCTTCTGCACTCTGTAGAATACAGAAAAGCACTACAGCTCCACTTTAATTTGTTATTTAAAGTATATAAACTTTTTAGCACATAGTTGTAAAATGCCTTACAGAACACAATAAAATGCTTCACAGTCAAAAATAAATTAGACAGACACACACAGTTTAAATCTACCGTACTCTTTGCTGCTGATCAGACTCGTTCGCAGGCCTGCACGTTCTCTGAAAACAGAGGACACGGTTTCACTTTAGTCTGATTTTTGATGTAGTTTCTCGGTTTTGTGGGTGTGTCAGAGGTGTTAACCAAACAACAATGGCACTCACTCATTGATATGAAAGAGGGTGTCCATACTTTTGACTGGTACTGTATGTATAAAACAGTATGTATGTGTAAACACAATGGCTCAGCTGTCATAGGTACAGGTGCTTGTGCAACATAAGGGGGGTGTTAAATCATTTCTGTGTCAAGTTTTTGCCAGTTACTTTCATACTTCACTGTGTAGGACAATGGTTTGACTTCACTTCCTCGCTAAGCTGCTCCTGCCAACTCTAAAATTGTCTCAGATGCAGGTGCAGTCTTCATGCATTACTGGCATCTGAAGAACTGAACTTTTATAATTTACTTATTTGATTACTTTTTTATGACAACATGCCACAGCAATAGAAGAAAATGGTTAGTGAGACCTGCTATGATGTCTGGTTTGGGGATGGTGGCACTGACAAAACGCCAGGAGGCCAAGCTGGAAGTGGCAAAGCTGAAAATGTTGTGATTTTCATTTGACGTGATGAGGATTAGAAATGAGTGCATCAGAGGGACGGCACAGGTTGAGCGGTTTGGAGACAAAGTTAGAGAGATGGTTTGGACATGTGCAGATGGGAGACGGTGGATATACTGGACAAAGGATGTTGAATATGAAGCAGCCAGGCAGACGGAAAAGAGGAAGACCACAGAGAAGATTCATGATGTAGTGAAGGTGGACATGCAGAGGGTTGGTGTGACAGAGGAGGATAGGGTGAGATGGAGACAGATATCCACTCTGGCGACCCCTAAAGGAGAATTCAAAAGAAAAAAGATGCAGCCACAACAACAGAAAAATCCCCGTATAATAACTGTTTGCACCACTGACGTGAAGAACGCTTTCTGTTTCTCTTTTACTTTCAGTGCTGTATTTCAATGCGCTCAAATTCTCAAACAATTTCTTATTTACACGTTTCTGCTTTTAGACAACAGTACAAGCATTAGTAACTGAAATACAGACAATTAGGCTAATGTTAAACAGCTGCAACTGAGGCCACAGGTTTTGTTACAGTGTAGTGGAGTTTATACATTTAGCTTACATGCAGAATATTCCCAGTTCAAACCAGGAGGAAAGGCAGCCTCAGGGGTTCCCAAACTAGTGTCCTACTGCTGGTCCCAAGTCCCAATAAATGGGAGAGTTGAGTCAGGAAGTGCATCCGGTGTAAAATCTGTACCAGATCAAATATGTGGTTCTATCTGCTGTGGTGACCTATTGGTAATAAGTGACAATCATAAGTACCCTTGGTTTTGCTGAGAAGTACAGCAGCAATCAAAGATCATTGGTTTTATTTATGTGTGACTTCTATTAGACGGCTGTCCTATGTACGTATACAACCATCACTGCCTCACTTTTAACAAACAGGGTGAAAATAGACAGCATGAAAATGTAAAAGTATGCAGACCTATCCTAGTAAATCCCCAATATAAAATAAGCCCACAGATGAGCATAATATGGGCACTTAACAACAACAACAACAAAAAAAACCCCACAAGTATTCCTCTTGCAGTCATAAACACGAGTGTATTCAAATGTAACCATCCATCTCTGGAACAGCCTTTGTATGAAGCAGCCAATCACGCGCCTTGTTTCTATCAGTCTGCTTAACTGCAGTGCTGTGCCTGATCAATTAAGGTTAGTTCGCTGAAGCTGTTTCGCAGTGTTCAATTATTTTCAACAAGTTGTTACGTCGTGCATCATTGTGTTGAGATAGGGACTGGTATTAGTTTGAGATTTTGGGAAATAAGATTTCCCACTTAAATGAAACAAGTTCAGGCTCGTTCTCGGGAAGGTCCCGTGCTGTGGGAAATCATTTACTTCAGCAGTGGTAGGTGAAGAAGCCTGAGTGAAGGTGATGGACTTCTGTTACTAAACTAAAGATGATAGATGCCCAAAAGAAATAATTTTAAAAAATACCAAAAACGAAAACCCAAAACTTAATATACCATTGATTTTTATATTCTGATGCACTGTGAATGTGTGCTCTGGCTGTGGTGGGAGACTTTATTAACGTTTTTCTCTCTTCCTCAGCCCTAGCAGCCAGTGGTGGTCACCTACCTCTTTCCACTCTTGAGGGTGGGAGTAAGGTGATGCTGGGTGCTTCTGGGGGCCAAGGAGGGGGCCTCCCCTCCTCCCTCTTCCTCAACCACCCCGCCCTCCTCCACATGGGCCAGAATCCCAACGCCGGACTGGTCAGCACCGCTGTAGCCAAAGTATCCCAGCCCTCACCCTTCCCCTCGGCCAGCAGCATTAGCCCCACACCCTGCTCCCCCTCTCCCTGCTCCAGCCCCGCCTCTTCCTGCTCCTCCAGCGAAATGGCACACAGCCCACCATCTCTGGGCGGGGCCAAGATTGAGTGACCACACCAAGGGCCAATCAGAGAGGAGGAGGAAGGAGGATACGAGAACCTCGCCTTTCACACCAAAGCTATCTCTTTCTCTCTCTTGTGCTCTTCTTCCGTTATTTTTTTTCTCAATGGCTCTCTCTCTCCTTCTCTCCCAGTCTTTCGATGCCAAAAATACACAGAATGAAAGAGGAGAGACGGAGGGACAGAGGTGAAAGAGGGGAGAAGGGGGGGAAAGGGGAAGATTGAAACCAAAAATCTTTATCTATCCAAAAAAAAAGATGGAAAGGAGGCAATGCGGGACCTTTTTGTCAAGAACGTGTGATGTCGACATGGCACCTCTCCACTCTTTCTTTCTTTGGGAAAGCAAACCAATGACTCTAACAAAGAGATGGCAGAGATGCACGTCGAAGTGCATAAACCAAAAATGACAAAAGAAAAACTTTACTATATGACAAAGGAATGGCGCAAGGACAAAAAAAAATGAAGAAGAGAAGAACTTTGCTTTCTTTTTTTTTTAAAAATTGTTGTTATTATTAATAAGAAAAGCTGCGGGTCTGAAGGAAGAGGAGTGGAGCGGATACATTTAAACCAAAAATTTACCTGAGGAGGCGGCGAAGGAGGAATACACAATGACAAAAAAAAGGAAAAAAAATCGACAACCATACCAAAATCACAAATACCAAAAACCAAAAATACGGAGAGAAAAGCTTTATTCAAAGGACGTGTAAATACTGAAGCTATCCAGGACCAGGACTCTACTGCTACTTACACACACACATGCACGCACACTCACACGCACACACACACCATCATGTCATTGACTCATTCTGTCTGTGTCAGCTCATGTGTCTCCTCTAAGTTTCCATGCTAGATGTTTTTGAATGATTTTAAAACTTTGTTTTACGAGTTCGTGTATGAACGGTTGTCAGTCCTGCTGTATCTTCATGCATTTTAAGTCTCTTTACCTACCTCAGGTTTTAAGAGCATAGGATAGTTTTGTTCTCTTTAACGTCATAGCAGGCGCGACAACATTTTACACTTTGAGAAGATTGTTTTTTGTTAACTATTTATTAGTGCCATTATATACAGTTCAGCTCCTATTTATTTTTGTATGCTGTTGTAGTTTTAGCTCCGGGTTGTGAGTCATTATCATTGTCATCGTCTTCAGGGTTTCCGCCAGGGAAAAAAAAAAAAAAGTTGCCATGTCCAGCTGGGGATTTAACATAATGTTCGGTTAATGCGGCGCTCCTCACCTGCCATAATGTACAGCCTGGCAGGACAGCAGGACCGTGTAGGTGCAGCTCCTGCTATTTCTGTGCTGATGAGAGAAAGCGAGAGAGAGAAGGAAGCACAGCGTGTTTCTCTCTCCTCTCACTGTGAAGAGAAAATAACGTAGGCTATACCAGCGGGAGAGCACGGCTAACCTTGTTTACATAACCAGAAAACGATTCCAGCCAACAGCTCGTGAAATCAAATGTAGTAAAAAAAATTCCCCCTAAGCTTGGACCGAGAGAGCACGCAGGACTTGCAATACGCTGACGGAAACCCTGATCTTTATCATCATTGTGCACGTTTCTGTCATCATCTGGCATCTTGTTTTTAATGCAACCTTTCTGCAGGAACATACATGGCAACTGTTACGGTGACAAATGCTCATCTCAGCCCTCACCAAGTGCCAATACAGTAGTTCAAAGATAAAGAGTTGGCACACTGAGTTGATTTCAAGGTGTGAATGAATTTTATTAAGACGTAAACATTTTGTGTGCTTAATCAGACCACTCTTTGCTCAGTCTTAAACACAACCCATTATGGGCGACTCGATGGCTTAAATGAACATGCCCTGCAAACTTCACACTCTGAAAATGATGTTTGTAAAGTGTGGTGACCGTTTTGAAAGTATGAAATAGGGCTGTGATTGGAGATTTACAGTAATCACCGTTGAGATTGAAGACTAAGCAAGTCAATAAAGCCAGGTTTAGTCACAGCTGGCTCTCGTTCCTGCCTCGTCAATCAGCATAGACGTCCTGACACCTGTATGTCTAGACATGTTTACTGGTATTTGTCTGTTTTCATCATCACTCCATCAATCACTTCATTTTCCACCTCAGACTGCCATTAATTCTCAAATGGAAACCAAAGCATTTTCAAGGCTGGGTTCTTCTATAAGAGCCTCAGCCAAGACATGAACACAAGAAAGACACAGAGGTGGAGGTGAGGGGGCGGGGAGCTGAGAACAGGGACGCTACCACTGGAAGCCCCCTGCTGTAATCCCCTCCACCAGGCTCGTCCAAGAATCCCAATGGGGGGACGCTTTATTTATAGGGAACATTGCAAGCCCCCCTCCCCCCGAAGAAAGAAGGGTATGCTGGGACACACTGTAGTGAGGGGGAGCAGGCCTCACACTTTTTGTTTTTTAAAGAGGATACCAAAAATAAACCCAAACCAAAAACAAACAAAAAAAAACCCACAACCCAAGGAATGACAGAAGCAAACCAAAAAGAACCCAAACCAAATGTGGCTGGAGGGAGGAGGAAGGGAGGAGGACGCAGTGCAGGTGCTGAAACAAATGAAGCATCTCTGTTAGTCGGTCTGTCTGCCTGTTAGCTTCAGGGCTGCAGCACCAGCCTCACTCTGAACCTGTGTAGCATGGATGAAGGCGACTAGAGGAAAGACAGACAGCTCCTCCCCTCCTCGGCCGCTCTCCGGCTCAGCTCTCTGGTCCTGGATGGAGCTAAACGCAAATGACCTCACTGAACTGAAATCTTATTTAAAAAAAAAAAATCTGTTTTTATTTTTCTGTTGGTTGGTTCCAATTGTTTTATCTCTGCTGTGTCTCTTGATGCCGTTTTATGTACTGTACTTTAGTGCTTATTACTTATTTGGGATAACGTACTCGCTTACTTACTACAAGAGCTATTTTTTTCGTAGTCGTGCTAGAGATTTTTATCAGGTGGTTGGAAAAAATACTGTGAAAATTTAGCTTCCAGATTTTTATTAGATAAAGAAACGGACTGTCTCGGCAGAAAAGAAGACGAACACAAAAAGCCAAAAACAAAGCGTTGAATAGCAAACCTTAAAAATGCCAAACCAAATACTGAACCAAACCAAAAACACAAGCGGGCAGGGACAGAAACCGCCTTCTCTGCATGAGGGCGAAGAAATGGGTCAGTCTCAACACGTCTGAGTGTGTTTTTCTGTGTTAAGGCGGTTAGAAAAGACCCAAAAAGGTCTGCGGCGATGTCTCGTCGCTAATCCTGACCCCAAAGACAGCGGTGTGAAGCACGCTCAGAGATACAGAATAATACTCACAGCGAAGGCCTCGGTTAAGTGTGATGTGTTGCGAGTTGGACGTAAACGTATCCAAAGAATATTTGGTTTGATCTACACCAGAAGAAACAGTCGACACACGAGAATCATTTCACAAACCAAGCTTTAGATGTGGGGAGGAGGGCGGTCGCACCTTAAAGGTGAAACCTCGTCTCCACATTGACTCTTAGACGGAATGTACCTGTTAGTGCTTCTATAGATTTTGTAGAAAAAAAAAAGATCTATGTTCTACTGCTTACTTATCGCTAATGTATTACAAAGAAAAAGCTTACAAAAAAAGACTTTGAGAAAAAAAAAAGATCCTTAAAAAAAAACATTGATGATAATAACTTTAGACCAAAAATTTAAACTATCTCTCTTTGGATTTTTTTTTGTTTCTCCTTGTTAATCATGATTTAGACTTTTGATTGTACTATTTATTCAGGGTAGGGTTGGTTTATTTGCCTGTCTTTATCTTTGCTATTTATTTGGTAACTTATTTCTATAGGTGCTTTTTTTCATTTTCACATTTTGAGATGTATTTGTCATGTTTTTGTTCTTTTTAAATCCCCTACTGAAGTTCTTTCTTCTGTCTTCAAACCAAATAATACCAGAAATGCAAACGCAGGTCCTGAGACTCAGATATGAAGATATTCTCTTTCTTTCTTCGCTGAGACGAAGGGGGAGCTCACGGCAGTGAGAGGTAGCACTGTGCGGACCGACACTTCATGATTTTCAGGGGCAAAAGACGCGCACTCTCCTTTGCGTCTGGGTGTAATTAAACGAAAAAGTCGGGCTGAAATCCAGCATCAGTGCAGGAAGGGATAAATATGAGTTATAGCATGAAGTGGTTTTTTGAGGCACAATGCTGCCTCTGTTCTCTATCTTTTCTCCACAGGGAGAACACACTGAAAGCTTTACAGCTACACAACCAAAAACACAAAAGAAGATCAACTGGGGCCAAGGCTTCGCTGTTTTTACATGATAGAGAGGAGAGAAGGAGGCAAAGGAGAAAGAGGGTGATTTTGAATTCCCAGTTGTAAATTGCCTTCTTACATCTCACTTTGTCTCCGTTTCTCCCCCCCCCTATGGTTTGTGTTTGTTTTTGTTTTGTTTTTTTTAATCTCTTTCCACTTTTGTGCAAGGTGGTTTTGCCTTTTTTTCCCTCCATACACCGTAGGATGTAAAAGAGAGATAGTTCATCATATACCTCATATTCTTTGATGATAAACCAAATAGATGAATGCTTTAAATCGCGGGGCTCCAGTGGTTATCGGGGTACGGGGATGTGTGGACGGTGTGCTTGTACTGGCTGGAAGCGGGCACGGTGAGGTCAAAGGTCATTATCCTTAAGGACAAGAGGTTTGGGAACAATTTGGGAGGTAACAGATCTTTGGCTGGATTGCAGTTTTTACTCCATTAGCTACAGATGGTGCAGTTTAAGGTCAAAAGGCCCCACTGTTTTGCGCTCCAGTTTGCACTAACACGCACTCACACACACACACACAGACACGTGCCTTGTCCCCCTGAAAACCACCCCCGCAGTTTGTGTTGAGCTTTGAACACAGCCCTCTCCTCACATCTGACCCTCACTGCTGCCTCCCTGTCAAACATGCACTGTGGGATTAAAGCTGCTCTTCTGGGATCAAATCTGGATCCATTTTAGACTTTAAAACGTTTCTAGGTTCGTGCCTTAGAGCAGCTTTATCACCGAGGTCCTTTAGCCCTCTTTCGCCTTTGGGTCTTTAATGCCCGATGAGGGGTCGTGCTGATCAGCCCACATGCATCAGGGGGCACTGTAGGGCAGTGAGCCACGGGGACGACTGACACCGAGCTTGCTAGGTGACGTACCCAAACACGATTCACAACTTTGAGTTTTTGTGCGTTTGTGTGTGTGTTGAGAAAGTGGAAGTTGGAGGGAGATGATCACATGATCAAAACATCTGGATTCATACTGAGAGTGCACATGTTTCTTTTGTTTTGTTTTTTTCCCTTACTCTCTTTGTCTCTTGTGTATTTTTGAAGAGATGGAAGCAGCGCAGCACTCATCTGTGAACCTCAGGGTGTGAGGGACCGGGTGCAAAGTGCAGGTCTCTGTGGCGGGGATACCCCCCTTAGCGAATGATACCAAAGTCAATGCCCTGCCATGTGATCCAGCACGATGTTCACGCTCCCAAAAATCCTGACGTCCACTAAGTGTTAAGCAACTACATTTCCTTCATTTAACTTTTACAGCAGTTTTTTTTGTAAGTGCAGTTTCACACTGCATGGATGAAATATTCGCTTTCTTGCAGAAAGTTAGATAAGCGTTAAAAACCCACAGATGGTTAAATCAAACCAACGTAGCCATGGTGACATCGAAGATTTTCCTGTTTTGAAGCCGCAAGTTTTAGTTAGCTGTCGCCTTCCTGATTAATTGAAAACAAGCTGTCACAAGTGCAGAAATGGAAACTGAGGGATGGTGCATACTTGTATGGTAGCGACTGTCAGTCACATGTTAGCCACACTCTGAATCGTATCCATCTATTTTACTCTTTATGGGAGCACAATTTACAAAACATTATGTTCTGTTCAATTAAAGCAGTATTTGAGTCAATAAACTCATCAGGTCAACTTAGGTCATAGATCAAGCGAATAGAAAGCCATTTTCCCACGGGCTTCTTTTAGCATGGAGGAGTCTCCCCCTGCTGGTCATTAGAAAGAATGGTGGTTAAGGGCACTTCTCCCACCGGCTTCACTTTTCAGTCCCATCTTTATACTCTTTAATACCCGAACCGCTGAGCTTAAGAGGTGCGGG
>VUQK01014525.1:0-10378 GCA_015106715.1 Bujurquina vittata
TTTGTTGTATTTTTGTATTTTTTTTTTTTTTTTTTTGTTTTTTTTTTTTTTTTTGATATTGGGGTTTTTTTTTGGAGCTTTTTTTTTTTTTAGTGTATGCATGAGTGTGAATGTGTCATGTAGGGCAGTGAGTGTCTGTAGAAAGTTGATCCTAGCTGGGTGAAGAAACAAGGAACAAATTAAGCTAGAGGAGTGATAACAGCGGGCACTAATTTGTTTTTCTTCTTGCTGGTGTCTGTTTTGCCTTCAGTTTCCTTGATTTTCCTTCTTGCCATTTCCCCCCGTTTACTTCACATCCTCCATATGTTTTAATATTATGGGAACTTTAAAGAGAAAGCAACAGATAATGTCAATAAAGTAACACGAGGATTATGAGATCCATATCTGGATTTTAGCAAAGAAGATGTTAAAGACATTTTGCACTAACAAGCTAATATTAATCCATGTAAAATAGTTTAGTAACTTTCAAATCACTGATAAATGAAAACCTATTTTTTGTAATTTATGCACAAAATTGTATCATTAAAGTATAACAATGCACACTTGGGTGGAATGAGAATGTTACAGTATAAACATCAGTTTGACTGTAGGGTTTTTCATCGGCAATTACTGAATACACACTGTATAAGTGACGTTATCAATCGAAATGAAGTCTGTTTGGCCCATTGCAAGCATTTTTCTTCCGTTGGCCCTTGAATTCGAGTAATTTTGTTGCTACCTTGTAGAAATTCCTAACAGCGCAAATATTTTCTGGCAGATTTACAGACGTTGCTCACATATTCAGCTACATTTTTCTAAAGGACCGTTCAGTCTAATCTGCTATATCTGGTTAGTTTTAGATTTTTGTTTCACAGTGAAACTTCAGCATTTCCTAATTAATAGGAAAGGCAAAGCAAATGATTAACATAGACATTTGAGCGTTGTCTTTGACCCTTATCTTGTGTGCATATATGTGGTCTTGGCGTAACAGCCGAGAAATCACGTTTTTATTGTTTATAATGCATTAAAAAAAAGTTAAAAAACCTTTCTGAGGATCATTAGCAACCTTGTGAAATGCAACTTTGAAACTTTTTTTCTGTTACGTATGTCAGATTACGTGAATAAGCCTATCATGGCAAACTATTTTTCTGTTGCCTCCTCTTTGACACTAATGGCCCTGGATGTTCCAACCCCTCCACCTCTCTGTCCATCAAGCATCTCATTCAGTGTCTGTGATGGGGCTACCAACTGATTCATGGAGATTTGTGGATGTACTGTATGTATTGACTTTGTAAATAGTAAATAAATTATTGTAGATGAACACATATATATAGATCAGACTGTCCTGCCAAAACCTTCAGCACACCCTCTTGACACTTGATCCTCTTAATTCATTGCTATCTACTCAGCATTACACATACGCTGCCCAAGCTCCTCTTACAGAATCAAAAAATGTTGAGTTATAGTTGCTGAAATTTAGTAGTGATAAGAACTTTTGAGGAATATTGTCAACTGTAGTCATTAAAATATGCATTCTTACATATTGTTATATAGGCTTAGGAGTCTCCAGCGAAGCAGCACTTTGCATTTGGAGGTAAAAAAAAAAGAAGCAAATCGCCCATTTACTATTCCCTGTCCTTCATTATTCCCTCACAGGAACCACGTCTCATTGGCAGGACAGTGTATAAATATATATTTTTGTTCTGAATGTTGTACCTCTGTCGTCAGTCTCTGAACAATACTGACTTCTCTCTCTGCAAAGGAACGGCAGCTTAGGTCAGTTCATTGATCCACAAAATTAGATGACGGTGTCAGACCAACATGAAGCCTTGGCGCAGGTTAGATTTTGCCCTCCTGTGGTTGGTGATGAGCGATTGAGGGGAAACTATTTTACATTTTGAAGCTGCTTCAACTGGGTGCTGGAGTGTTGGAGTTCAAACTACACATAAGAAAGGACAAATATTTGTGGCTGTTTGAGAACAGATACTGACGGTATATCTGTTTTTAAGAGTCTGAACCTACAGAAATGTGAGAGAACGTGGTTTAACAGAGACAATCTCATAGATATCTGTTGTTAGATTCCTCAATTTATAATCAGAATATGAAACCAAATGATTCCATAATCCCAAACTGTTTTTAAATTGTTAAAGCTCTCTTTCTCTCTCTTACTTTCTCTCTCGCACTCCTGTTAACCTGTCTCCTGTATTTTCTTTCTTTTATTGTGAATTTGTGCCTTTTTGTCATTTTATCTTCTAATAACACTACTGTACATTGGAGACATAAAGAACTGAATAAAAAGAAAATAAGCAACTGTAAATAAGTTTGATGTGAATGCGTTTTTATCTATATTAGCTAGAGTTTCCTTTCCTATTTGCATTCCTGGAATAGGACTTTGTTCCTTTTATCCGCTGTAGCAGTTTAAGGGATATAATAGACGTGTGAGATTCATAAAACACGAGAGGTACCATATGTTTAAATAAACATGTCATACACAGGCAATTAAAAGGGGTTGAAATGTAAACTAAAAGTCTTCATGAAACAAGAAAATTGTTGAAATCATCATAAATTAAAGCCACAAATTATGACATTTGAATATTTGTTTTTGGTGCCCCCGATAGACCTGTAAAACACACAGATAGCACCAACTACACACTTGCACACACAAACGCTGTAGGCAGGGTCGAATTAATCAGGCTTTGGGTGGCAAAGATTACTTTAAATCCTGATTATGAGGCAGAGGACGGGCCAGGGCTGAGAGCTGCTACACATTTTGTTAGATAATGATGATACTACACAATGTGTGGGTGTGTGAGAGGGAATATTTGAATTTGCTAATGAACAATTAAGGATATTGATTTCTTTTTATGAGTGAAAAACTGAGCTTATGAGTAGAAGACTGAATGAAAATAAGTTCTGTTCTTGAATCCCAATATTCAGACCCAGGAAGTATAAATGCTAGTTTTAAGCTGTGATTTTGCTCGCTTTGTGACTGTTCTGCTAGAAACCTTGATGGGTGCTCTTTCCACAGGCAGCTGCAAGACCACAACAATATCAGAATTAAACTAGTTTTCAATTAAATACTTCTCAATGCTGCTAGTTTTGTAGGTATTAGAGTGACTATGTACAGCTTTTTTTAAACATAATTTTAATAAGTTATTTGACAGTTTGGGAGATATCTGCTTTGTTGCTTTTGCACATTGTACATAAATTATTCCACTCTTGTTATAGAGCTACCATTAGCAGCTAGTTTACCATAAAGGCTAGAAAAGAGAGAATGTTTGAGGTTTTCTTAGTTTGTTTTGGGGTTTTTTTTTTTGGAGGCATGTCCAGTGACACTTTGTATTTTTTATTTTGCATTAATTAGTGAGTTTTGAAGCTTTTGGTAATGTGATCTACCAAGGTATCAATCTTTACCTATAACCTACTTCTTCTTTCAGCTGCTCCCTTTAGGGGTCGCCACAGTGGATCATCTGCCTCCATCTCACCCTAACCTCTACCATCCTCCTCTGTCACACCAACCCTCTGCATGTCCTACTTCACCATATTCATCAACCTCCTCTAAGGTTTTCATTTTTTCTTATATATAATCACTATCCCTCGTCTGAACATGTCAAACCCATCTCAGGCTTGTGTATCCGACTTTGTCTCCAAACTGCTCAACCTGAGCTGACCCTCTGATATACTCAGTTCTAATTTTGTCCATTCTAGTTACTCCCAATCAAAACCTTCCTTTGTCTTCAGTCACCAGTAGCACAGCTTCCACCAACACCCTGTTAGCCAACAACACGGGATTTCTGGTATGGAAGTCTCATCATTTTACGCCAGATGTGTTTCTCGCATAACTGGGTTAACAATATTTATCTAAACCTCAGAAAAATAAATGAAAATACAAAGAATGTGACCATTAACACTGAAAAGGCCAGCATATACTTTATGGAAGTTTCACAAATTATACAATATACTGATTCAAATAAACTAATTAAAATATTTTAAAAGGTTTTGGAAACTTTTACTCTTGTAAAATAGCAAAGATCTTGCTGATCATTTGCCCTGGTTGTGTGGGTTGTATGGTTGGGAAAAATGTACCTGCAGGGACATATGATTAATAACTGATTGCTACCAGTTAGTAATGTGTAGGAAAACATGGGAACCTGACAACTAAATGTGGCAGGAGCACACAGAATTTGTTTTTTACTGATCCCACTGAGCAAGCTCCGTAAGGATATTACCATGCATGGGGAACTGATGTGGTTTACCTAGTTTATTTTTTTGGGGGGGCTTTGTGGATTTTAATTTTTGGATGACTTATAATAATATTTGCAATATTCATCATGGTTACATAAAAAAAATCCAGAGCACAACGGACAATAAATTGTATAACTGTGATTACATTGAAAGAATCATTTATTTGGTATTTTATAATCAGGGCACAGAATAATCACTCAGAGTTACACAGAAAACAACTGTACACTGTTTACCATGGGCAGGAGGTTTTAGGGACATCTTCAACAACAGACATTGACTTTGTAAAATTTAAATTGTCAAGTACAGTCTGTTTGAATAAGACCTGTTTTGGTCATCAGTTAAAGCTTTTACTAAAACAACATATTTTAAGTTTATTCATGCTTCACGTGATACTACAGAGCTCGTCCAGTGTGAGCAGTCATTCATTATCATGGTCCTGTGTCTTACTAACTCTTGGACACAAATTTAATATTGAATTCCCACACAATGCTAACTGGACATACTTGTTATCTCACATAACTTACTCACGGCTACTCCTATGCAGTAGCCTAATGTTTTTGTACCTGTTTCAGCAGGGGTGCTCCAAACTGCTTAATCCTAATATAAATACTGCACATCATTAAAAAACTAGAAATCATCTTTTAAATTTCCACGATTCCATTCATTACCTTCACTTTTTTATGTAAAAAAACTTTACCCACACAAATTCTACACTTTCAAGTCATTAACATTTCTGCCGACAGTGCTTACAGTAACAAATATATCAGACGACCTTTCATATCCATCCATCCATTTTCTTCAGCTTATCCGGGGCCAGGTCGTGGGGGCAGCAGCCTAAGGAGAGAACCCCAGACCTCCTTCTCCTCCAACTCATCCAGGGGAATGCTAAAGCGTTCCTGGGCCAACCAAAAGATATAATCTCTCCAATGTGTCCTGGGTCTGCCCCAGTGCCTCGTTCCGGTAAGACATACCCGGAACACCTCACCCAAGAGTCGCCCAGGAGGCATCCTAGTCAGAGGAATTACCTCAGATGGCTCCTTTCGATGTGGAGGAGCAGCAAGTACTTTGAGCCATCTTAAAAGAGTAATTTGTCATCTAAATAAATCTTTACTATTTCTTCCTGCTTTTTTTTTGTAAAACAGTACATTTAAAAATTCATGGATAACAGCAAAAATTATATTTTAGCATTTAAAAAATTACTTTGATTAAAGAGCTTACACACACTGGTTGATTAACCATTACTGAAACAAGAATGTTCATTTAGGGCAGCTGTGGAATAAACTTTATATTTGGTGGTGATCTAATAAATTTGATAATCTCTGTATATAACCCAGCATACCTTAGCCTACAAAGACCTTAGTGCCAACCTCGCCTTTAGACCATTTTTGTGATTGAATACCCTGTGTATTTCTCCAATAGTAACACTGGACTTTTCCATTCTGTTTCCTAACTTTCCTCAAGCGGTTACTTTTTGGGGTTTTATACACCACTTTTTAATCAGAGTATAGCACCAAGTCAGTTCGATGAGGTAGCAGAGGGGGGTTGTTAATCAGTTTCAGCTGCTTTGGTGTTAATGAAATTAACAACAGGTGCATTAGAGGGGCAACAATGAGACAAGCCCCAAAACAAGAATGGTTTTACAGATGGAGGCCGCTGACATTTTCCCCACCTCATCTGACTGTTTTTTTCACTAATTTTGCATTTGGCTAGGATCAGCATCACTACTGGTATCATGAGGCTTGCAGAGGTACCTGAACCCCACAGAGGCTGCACAGGTAGTCCAACTTCTCCAGGATGGCACATCAGTACGTGCAACTGGCAGAAGGTTTGCTGTGTCTCCCAGCACACTCAAGAGCATAGAGGAGATTCCAGGAGGCACGCCGGTACTCTGGGAGAGCTGGACAGGGCCATCTGTAGGCAGTCAGTCGATGTTGACTCTGGGCACATACACGTGTGTGTATACAAAGTATGAATTATGTTTTTATCCTCACTTATCCTTATATGTTTTTGCAATTGTTTTCCGTCTTTTTTCATTACAGCACCTCGAGAAGGGGGCAGCTTGGTCACAGTTTACCTATCCCCCCCATGTTTGTTTGTTTGTCTTTTTGGATGGGTGTTCTGTTAACTGTAAATTTCCCCATTGTGGGACTAATGAAGGTGCTCATTCATTCATTCAGGTGGCATTGGAGCATCTTTGGTGATGACTGAAGAGCTGAGACAGGCATACTCAATTGCAACAAGCAAAAGTGGTATTGGTGAGTGAGAGAGCCTGCCTTACTTTCCTTCTACTTTCCTGGCAGCACTGGTGAGCTTCTTTTTACCGAGAGTGGTCTACACTTTCACAGTGTTCTTCCACCTGCTGCGGTCAGCTGCCAGGTCTTCCCAGGAGTCTATGTCAATGTCCACAGCTTTTAGCTCTCTCTTGCAGACATCCTTGTAGCATACTTTAGGGTGGCAAGTGTTCCTCTTTCCAACCACTAGTTTGCCGTAAAGGATGACATTTGGGATGCGGCCATCTTCCATATGGTATACATGACCCAACCAGCGCAGAAAGACTCTTTTTTTTAATGAATTCAGCCCTCTGTAGGTTGAAAATTTTCATTTCCATCAAATGATGTAGCATCCTTTCATCACAACACATCACCTAGTCCATATTAGTATAGCTATCAGCGTGATTTTTTTCACCCAGTGAGGTCTGTGTTTTCAAAGTGTTCCTTTGATTTTTTTGAGCAGTCTAAAATGTAAACGGAGAGAGAAAGTGCTTCTAGTAGACTATTCAGTCTTTCCTTTAAGGCAGAAGTGGGCAATTAAGGGCAACATGGGAAACTGAGACAGTTCTTTATAAGTCTCAGTGTCCAGTGGAGCAAAAAGTGGGTATGCACTATATGCAATGCATAGGGGCACCGAAAAAGGGGGGCGCCAAAGTGATTTATTATTATTCTAGTCCGCATTTTCTGTATTTAACAGCTGTGCTCATGATATGATCAATAACATATGCATGCCATTCATTAGGCGCACCTGTGGTCCTTCACTTCCCCTCCTCCTGTCGCTCTCCCCTACTCACGTGCGTAAAAAGCTTTTCAACGTGGTTTAAAGACAGTCAGCAAGTTATGTCAGTGTATCAAGAGGAGGCTTAGCTTAAGTTACTAGGAGTAAAAGAACAGGTCACTGTTCTGCAGCTGTGTGCTGTAGTTACAATATAACAGATCTTAACAAGAAAACTTGTAATCATTCGTTTAACTGTTTAATCATTAAACAGTTAAATTATTGAATAAATTATAGAAATTATAAATATATATAAAAAATATAGAAATTATAAAAGAAAGCCTGTAATACTGTAATAGAAGTCTTGTATTTTAAAGGTCCATGAATAAGTGAGATCTGCACACATGGACATAGTAAACCTTGAGAGGGTGCGTTTAATGTGTGTGTGGGGGATCACCCTCTGATTTATCAACTGCAAACATAAGAATATATTTATAGAAAAATATTGTACACTGGGTGCCAGGGTGGATTAGCAGTTGAGCAGGCGACCACCTATGCCACGTGGCAGTGCAGACGGTGCAGGTTCAAGTCCCGTCTTAGTTGCCATTTACTGCATGTCTTCCCCCATCTCTCCTTCCACCTTCCTGCCTCTCTCCACTGCAAATATATATAGTATACAGTATATACTTGGGTACATGTATTCATGTATATTTTGTGATATGGATTGTGGGTACTTAAGATGGCAAATCTCTGTATTTTTCAGAAGTCCGAGCAAGAGCCTTGCACTTAAAATATTATACAGTTAATAAAATCGTTACAGAGTAGCTGTCTGGTGTGTAATGCATTCCATACCATTAAGAAAATGAAGGATTATTTATAAACATACCAAGAAGGCTTTAGTGCAACAAAACCAAGCGTCATGGTGACATTCAATAAACAGACATGTCTATTCATGAACACTTTCTCACTGGGTTGTTAACCAACCTGGGATAATAGCTTGATCCGATGTTACGCTTAAGTCCAGCGTGGGTTGTGTGTGGGAATTTGCACCCAGGAGGGGAACAGCTGAGAACAAAGTGAGGGAACCAAAAACAGTAACAAGCAGTCAAAGACGACTCACAATTGGAAAACAAATTCCCTTTGGAGATCTCTGTCATCTGTGCACACGGGGTCTACTGCTTTTTCTGGATACCACAAGACAGAAACACAGCCAAAGGTAACGTCGACAGAGGGATGCTTTTGTTCACATAAAGACAAAAATATCTCACTCACTAAAGTGTTTGATTTACTTTTATCTATATGCTGATTCTAAGGTTCATTTTCACATGTTTCAGTTTGTGTTTTTTTGTGTTTACAGCACACATGCAGTCAGAACAACTATCTCTACAGCAATACAATAATAATCTTTTCCTATTACAATATCAATACACTGTTGCCGAGTAACATTAGTTTGCTTATTATTTTATTAGTCTTTCCCTCATTTTGTGGTGTGGCTTACACAGTAATATTAATAAATGGAAACAGAAGTTAACAAAGTTGTAGTGATGAAGGAAAAAGCCATAACAAATGTGCTTCTTGTGACACTTGTTGCTCCCAAGTGGCCAAAGAAAAACAAATAATCTCAGCAAGCTCAACAAAACCACAGTTACTAGAAGACTTACGCAAACTCTTTAGAAATTACAAAAGTGAATGCAGGTGTAGCTGTTACAGTCTAGTCACAAATAGTCCGTATTGTTCTTTCCTGGTAGTCGTTTGTGTTACTAACGTTAAAACCAGAGCCACCAAAAGCACCCACCTGAATGAATGCACTCTCAAAAGTTCCTACAGTATTTCTAATTAGCTTAAAAAATGTAACAATTTCTACACATCAGCAACTTTTGATCAAGTTTTGGAAATATGTCCTGAAATGACTCTCAAGTGTTCCCGTGTTTACATGTGATCTTCAGGGCACTGTCACTTTAACACGGCTGAAGCTAACCATGATTAGACATGATTACAAAGCCATTTGAGAAATGACTCTAGGGCATCCCTGTCAGGTTTGGCTTTGTCTGTTCAGTTATTTTTGCCGGGTCTACACTCCCAGTAAACAGACTGTAATGAGGACAACGATTTGTGCATGGTATTTTGCTTTGTTTACATTTTGTCCAAGCTTATGTGTGTTTATGTGTGCCCACAGGGGAGAAAATGAGCACTGGAAGAGGTGGAACAGACAAGTGCAGGTAAGAGCAACACAATCCTGGCTTTGTCTTCTAATGGGCATGGAAGGATACAGTGTAGGTAGGAGCAAAGACAGAGATGGAAATAACTGTGGGAGAAAGCACCCAGCGTATGTAGAGAGTAGTTAGTAAAACAGAAGAAAACAAGTCCCCCCCGCCCTGCGCAGCATTTGAGTTTCATAATATTTATAAGTAACTTATGGCTGCTGGGTCTGAGTATGAATGGGTCTGTGAGAAAATATAAATAGTATCCTATTCATCATTTCTGACCAGTGAGCCCCTCGATTATCTACTTAACACCTCCGCTTGCTAAAGAGTTTGCCCTAAGTCTTTGCATGTGACACTGTTACATGAAGCCGAAGGGAGAATTGAGACAGCCAGGATTATAAATACTTTTTCCCTGTTTCATTTCTATTTTCCACAGCTGTATTTTTTTAAAAAAATGGATGATTTACAGTCATTATTTATTGATTCAACATCATAGGAAGGTTTTCCCATGCATTTATTCAATCACTCACAACAATCAGCACAAATTTTGTGGAATTTAATATTCAATTGACTTTGACTTAAGCAACCATTGAAACCTATATTTTCAGAAAAAAAATAACTGCTTGTCCACACTCATTTACAGTGTATTATGTAGTTCCGGAACTTCAAGTCTTGAGTAAAGAATTTAGCCAGCTGTTTGTAATCGAAGTCATTTTTGCAAAGAAACACGTTTTAGTGGCTACACAGTTGTTAAAATTGCAAGAACGAAACACTTATCTAACTGCATTTACAGTTTTTAAATCTTTAATCCATTTCAGTATTAGGCAAAAAGCGCTGCAGTTGCAGATTGCTTAATGGTTGCTTAACATGCGCCACTATTAACTGTGCCATAACACTTGTTAATTAGAATTATCTGAGTTTTTGTCCTAAAAATGTGTGCCATAGCTTATAAAGCTGCTTTTAAC
>VUQK01014528.1:15853-28425 GCA_015106715.1 Bujurquina vittata
GGGTAAAAAAAAAAACCAAAGTTCCCAACAGGAGAAAAAAAGAAACGGGGGGGAAGGGAAAAAGGGGGGGGGGGGGGGAGGGGGCAATCCAAAGACTAACAAGGGATGTTATAAAGTAGAAAAGGGTTGACTGAAAGCCTGCCTTACTGAACTTAGTTCACTGAAAGATTTGTCACCATGTGACTGAAAATTTATCCCAATAACCAAGCGTCAAAAAATGTCAGCTAAATACACACCCTTAGAGATTAAAATGCTTACAGATGGCTACAAAAATGTTTTGTCGTAGCTATGTTTGCCATTCATCACCAGTGTACAGGAATGATTTGTTATCAATCGCAGATTTGAATTATTTCGAGGATTCAAGTGAATAGACTTTGTTGTTTTGCTTGCCAAAGTTAGCACAGTGATTGCTAACCAAGCTAGTTAACACTAGCTACCCTCTCATTCAAATATGGCCGCCTCTGGCTTTAAAAAAAAGAAGGAGAAAAAAAGAGGAAAATGTGAGGGACTGAGCAGTTTAGGCATACGGAAAGCAAAGGAAATCCACTATTACAAGAAGTCAGGTCATTATTCTGGGCCCTTCAAATAAGTGAAATGATCAGAACTAAGCTTAAGTTACATAATAAACTGCTCATACAAAACTAAACTCAAACAAAGTAAATGACCTAATGAACAAGAAGCTTAAATCAGACCACAGTAGTACCTCAAAAGTTGTAACCATTCATTTATTACATACTTGTTACTACTTTGACTCTTACAAACTCAACAACAAGTTCTAGTTCATTGTTTGAATATCTGTAATATCTATGTTTTTCTGTTCCTTTTCTATTCTTGTTAATTAGGAAAATAATTTCCTAATTATTTTTCTGCATCTTAAGGCAGTGCATCTGTTGACTTAACAAAATACAAACTGCAGTATTAAAATAAGACATCTTGTCACTGCATGACTGAGGAAAATGTCTTGTTTTTCCTATTATAGTTTTGGCCACACTTTTCTCCATGCTTTTCCACTGTCTGTCTCTGTTATTGGCATTGTCCAACCATTCTGTTGATGTCTCTGTATTTTCCTCTCCCAGCACTGGGTAACTGGGGACTTGTGTTGGTCTGTGGAGACAGACTATAGCCAGCACTGTGAAGGGCTCAACTTGGTTCTCCTCTGGTTCTGGTGCTGGCTGACCAGCAGGCCCCTGCAGCTCAGGCCCAACTCCAGGACAAGCAGTAGTGAAACGGACAAAGGACTTCATTCTCTATTGGAGGTTGGGTGGGGGGTGCGGGGTGTGGGGTTTGTAGGATGAAGGAGGCGTTAGGAGATGAGGAAAGCAAGAGAGGAAGGGGGGCTGGCGCAAGGGTCTTATCCTCCCGGCTCAAACACATGCCACCAGCTGCTGCCCCCTTCCTGTGCTTTCATTAAAAAGTCTCCCTGTGCTTCGCTGGGGTAATCCACATGCTTTACTGAAAAAGTGTGTGGTAAATTCTGTTTGTCTATCCACTGCTCTGTTTTGCCATCTCTTTCCCTTTGGTGCTCCCTCTTTCGCTCTTTCTATGATGTGCTTTGCTGGCCAGTGTGTGTGTGTGTGTGTGTGTGTGTGTGTGTGTACCTGTATGTGCGCCCATGGAGTCTGTCAGACTCTCAGCATTTCCAGCACTCTGCCCAGAGCCAAGGCAAGCATTGCCAGAGGGAGTGCCTGCAATGTAGGGCGCCCAGCGAGCTGGACGCAGGCAGAATATCAACGCCACACAGCAGACACTCCTCCCAGCAGCCCACCTGCTGACTTACGTGATCCAAATTTGAGGAGGAGGGGCTGTTTGGGGGCGAGAAGGTAGTGGGGGAGGATAGGCTGCAGGAAATTGCCAGGTAGTTTCCAGACCCACTTCCCTGCGTTGCGCCCAATTAATCAGGGCTACATCTGTGTTGGATGGACCTCTACCCCAAGGGGAGGGGGTGGAGCAGAGACGCTCGTGTTTTTGTCTGTAAATGCACATGCATTTTGTGAGTGTGTGTGTGTGTGCGTGTATGCTACCTGTGAGAGTGTACACTGTGTATGTTAGATGGGAGCGAAGGGGGGTTTGTGTGTTTTGTATTTACCAGCAAAGATGGGAGGTAATTGATGCTGGGTTTGTTCTAGCCTTGCAGTCAAAGTTAGAGTCATGGGCAACCTTCTGGTCCACTGTCCTCCTTATCCACATTATTCTTCTGGTTTCAGTGTCGGCTATACACCCAACTTGTCCCCCTGCCACACACACACAAACACACACACGCGCGCGCGCACACACACACTTCTCTGCTTTGCTGTGCCTCCCAAGGAAAAGGGTCATTTTTCAGCACCTGTGTAGCTCAGCGCCTGTATGTTTATTTCCTGAAGCTGCTGGCACACCTGGACCTGAGCTACCCCTCCTTCTTTCATCTCCGCTCTGCAGTTTTTTTCTCTTCTCCCATGTTTGGCTGTTATGTTGCAAGTCTCTTTCCAGGTCTGTTCACATGACTAACAAATAAAATAATATAAAACCAGTAAGTGTATAGGCTTCCATAGGAAAAAAAATCTCCTAAAGTTCCAGAATCTCTTAGTCTAACTGGACGCAGAAACATGATTTCATATTAAAAATATTTCATATATGTTTATATAATATATTCATAAATTATCTGTAAAACTGGTAAACTATACAAAAAATAACATAAATGTTGGTCCAATGCTTCTGGAGGGTTTGGAAAAGACAGGACAGAGTCAGTTTAAGAAGATGGATGTATGAGCACACTCTGCTCATACATCCGTCGGCTGTTTATATTTTTAAGAAACACCAAATATACATGAGAAAGATTTAATGAGCCTTCACTTTTGCATATGTGTTGCGTTTGACTACAGCCTTCTGAAAGATGGAGTCAGAGCAATTCAGTGCTCACCTGATTAAATCTTTTGCAAAAACCTTTTTTACTATGAAGACATGTCCCATCGTGTTTTGATGTGTTTTAATGCTTGTGTGCATGTGTGACTAACGATCCTGTGTGGAGGCCTGGCATAGTGTGGTGCAGTGCAGAGTGGAGAGGAGAGACAGCTGCCCTGACAGATGCCGGGAGGCAGGACCCCACTGGGAAGCAGAGGGAGGGAGCTGGCACTGTCTCACCCCAGCGGAAACACCATAGGCTGCAGAGGAAGTGGGCAGGGGGACAAACCAGGGGCTCAGTGTGTGTGTATGTGTGTGTATCTGAGCTACTTTAAGAGGACCTTGGCAGTTGTTCATGTATGTATGTATTTACATCTGATGCACTATACGAGCAGAAATCCAACTAAGCACACAGCCTACACACTCCATGCTGCAGCCACGCTAATCCAACTCACTGTGGATTTTTTTTTCCACAAGAAAAATGGATCACAAGTCAATCTGCAGCTGTGTGACATTAAAACTAAAAATAACTTAATGAATACTTAAAAAAATACAGTTTTGATCACGTTGCAACATTTTCTGAGTGAGGTTTTGTATAGTGCTATTATGACAAATATTAATGCAAGCATCTTTCTTTCGTAATGTCATGTACCGTATGTGTTGTTGAGTCAGGAATTCAAGATGAGGCACAGAAGGACATCATTCAGGTGTAATCCAATAGGGTGTGGAAATGGGCCAATTAATTTTAATGGAGGGATACAGTGTTGGGCTACTTCAAAAATTAAAGTTGGGATCAGATGACCATCTTTGTTTGATGGTCATGAATCTATTGATGGTATTGCAGTTCTGCAAAATCGGCCAGGGTCAGTTTCTTACGCTCGTTAAAAAAGTTGAAATGGCGGTGAACCCAGTCCGATGCTTTAATGTCTCTCATAAGCTCTTCAAAGCACCATTAAGACTTAGTTTCAAACTTTATGCCAGCTTAATTAAAATATCTCAATAAATATTTGAGGTATATTTAAATTTAAGTTGAAGGTGATATTTGTGACCCTTCTATGACCATCAGTAAAAGTTATATTTGAAGAAGTCCCCAAACTTACATAATGTGATCTAACATCAGCGCTATGATGACTATGATATTAGATCACTGGCTGCTTGTTCAATCGTTTGGGTTCTCTTTCTGGTACTGCGGGGTCTTTACCTTACACTACAGACTTGAGACAATTATTGTTGCGTACAGTGTGGCACACAGCAGTGGTCTTACTTCTCAAATCTTCCACCATTTTTACAGTATACAGCATATTTCTTGACTTTTTCCATGTATTTCATTAAAGACCGTATAAAAATGGACATAATTTAGTGCACAGAAGATCATGTACACCACTGTGGTTGAGGCATAGATTCACATGTTTTTCAAGTAAATGTATATGTTATAGAAGGAAACACACAGTTTAAACTGTTATTGTACCCGTGCACCTGGCAGAAATGGCTGCTTTGGCTCGTGATCAGTATATTTTGAAAAAATGACCTTG
Organism: Bujurquina vittata; assembly: GCA_015106715.1. Lineage (NCBI taxonomy): Eukaryota > Metazoa > Chordata > Actinopteri > Cichliformes > Cichlidae > Bujurquina > Bujurquina vittata. Next base: position 20,266 of record VUQK01014528.1, read on the forward strand.
TATGTCCCCTGTCTGTGTCCTTTAAACAGCTTCTAATATTAGTTCAAGATTCAAATGATAATTCAAGAAAAGAATCTTTGAAATTCTTCAAAATTTATGAAAACATTCATACAAATAGGTTGGTTGAGTTCAGCTGATATTGCATTCCACATTATAATTAATCTGAATTTTGTGCTTCATACACAAGTGGTAGTGATCAATCTAAGTGTGAACTCTGAGAGTGTTCAATATACAGTCTTTCTTCGGGTTGTTATTTGTTACTTCCTGTGTTTTTGTAAGATGTGTTTTACTATTTTAGAGTGTTGTCTTGCTGAACCATTGCTGAACAAAATTGGTGGTGTCATTATTTTTGGAAGATAAATGGAGGCATCATCTTTTAATCAATAACCAGAGAAGCTGAACTCTGTTCTGCTAAAAGTGTTGCTTCTGTTGAAATCTCAAACACTAGTCCTATAAATCTGTCAGATTTTCTATCCAAAACATGCTGAGCATACGGATTTGGGGAGGAGAGTGGCTAGTTTGTGCACTGTTTGAAAAATTTTCATTAAAACATTCATTTTTCATTATGAAAATTTTCATGTCTGACATTCATGAATACTCAGTGAGTCCCTTTGTCTCTGAAGGAGAGTCAAAGAAGCATAAACAGTACCTATTTACAAATAAAAACATAAAGACATGAAACAGATGCTTATTTACCTATTTATCAGTTACCAGTTATTGTTATCTATCTATCTATCTATCTATCTATCTATCTATCTATCTATCTATCTATCTATCTATCTATCTATCTATCTATCTATCTATCTATCTATCTATCTATCTATCTATCTATCTATCTATCTATCTATCTATCCTTTCCTTTGTCACATATCTCATTTAGAAAAATGGATCAAATATCTTTGATACAAATTATACACTTTTAGTCAGGAACACATGTTGTGAGGCATTTGCTGCACAAAATGCTATAAAGCTTTCATGTGCATGCAGTGTGCTCTGTTCTCCAGGTTGTTTCCCATGTGATTCTGACCAGTTTAAAAGCCGTTATAACAGTACATTTAGACAACAAAATCTACTTGATGGTTCTCAAATTCTACCTATAAAGGCCACAAACATGTGTTTGCAATGGCTTTACTGTTTCATACTGTGAAAGAAAAACATGGTAGCTCGCAGTTAAAGAGGCAGATTGGCGTATGCAGATACTGCAGTGCATATTTTAGTTCATGTGTGAAAGAAGTGTGCAAAAGCTGCTGAGCACACACATCTATAGCCACAGAAGACGCAGTCCATAATTGAGCTGGTACTGGCATAAAACCTGATTTTTAAGATAGTGCCATAGCATAGTATGTCGCAATAATAAGTGGAACTAAGGCCAAGTACCTTAAAGGTGACTTTATTCATTAAGTTACATTTTGAAAGAAAAGTATTACGGATTTTTAATGATTTTCTGGCCAGATAGCAGCAGGTGGCCCCTCTGGTCGCAACTGCAAAGACAGTAGCATGGCTTGTAGGCAGCTGCTTGTTCAGTGTCACTGACCAAAGACCCCAAGCACTTTGAACAAAGTACAAAGCACTGATTCAACTCTTTATCCTTCATCTTTGACAAGATAAATTCATGAGATTCACAAGATTGAAAACTAAAGCTCTTTAAAAGAATTCCTGTTGTTTGATGGCTCAAAAAAGAAAAAAAATTAACTCTGAAATTAATTCCACAGAAATAACTCCTGCTCACAATAACTGCCAACAGCAGAGATAAGTATAGAGTTTTGAGAAAACTAAATGTCACTGTAGCCAGCTGTTTTGTTGTAATTATGTATGTTCATACATACTCATGAAAAGATGTGTTTGTGGGTGTAAATGTTCTTTAGGGTCTCTTTAGGAATGCTGGAGACCTGGTTTGCATGCCGTGTGCAGAAGACTAATGCAGCTGCAGGGCCTGCACAGTGGGAAGTGTTGCCATGGTGAGCTGGGTTATCGGGCCCTGAGAGAGACCATCCACACAGTCCTCATGGTCAGCGCAACTGACTTCAGTGGTAATACAAATGGTGTGTACATGCTGTCTGTGTTAGTGTATCATTCTGCACAAAAGCAAAAATGGTTAACATGTGGCAATAAGGCTTAAGCCCTTGGAACAGTCAAACGGCAGTAGTGGTAATGCTCAAACCCCAAATCTGCTTCAAACTGTGCTTCCTCCTTTTTCCTTTCTTCAGACACAGCAGCTGACAGAGTGAGACGTCCACAGGGATCATGTCCACTGGGAACAGTGCTGCGGAGGCAGAGCCTATGGAGATCCACAGTGACAGTGTCCAAGAACAATGTGTCTGCTGAAGTCATCCATGTGTGACGGGCTAAGGAAGAGGGATCTTACGAGGTGTTTGTTTCTCTGAGGGGTGTCAGGGAAGGTAGGGTAGCGAGCAAATATGTGCAAATAGTTGAAGGATTTGTTGGACTTTTATCCTAATTTGCTTCCCTCTTAAGAGTTAGATGGGAAGACCGATGCCACTCAAGTCTGTTAGCTTAGCTTAACACAAAGACTGCCTGGCCTGGTTTGTCCAAAAGTAGCAAACTTGATCTAGCAGTGTATTATAGCTGAGTAATGAATAAATGGCATCTAGATTCTTAAATATGAAAATCTGTTGCTGTTAGGTGGGTGTTGTTGTGCTGTTTTGGGGCCAGCTTTCTCCAGCCAGGTTTTTTTTTTCCTTCAAATTGGATCGTTGTACATGAGAAAAAAACATTTGGCTGCTGATTCTAACTTTAATTTTACTACATATAAACACTAGAAAGGCATCAATTTTTTCATTTTAGTATATATGCTAAAATGTCAAACTTTTATCTTAATTATACCTCAATTATTACACAGGATACTAATACTTTAAAAAAAAATAACATTGCCCTGAAAATCAGCTTTGTTATTTCTGCATGATCCCTACGCAGCACCACAATTGTGATTTTGGACGGGCCAGAGTCATTTGGACTGTTCCTTGTAATCACAGAAGTTAATGTTTTCAGTACTACAGCTTCTATTTATTACAAGCTGGTAAAACTGTGTGTATAAATTAAGAAAACAATACCCCATCTATAATTGTTTTTGATGTGCATTATGAAGACCAATATCGGCTATCTGTTCACTTACACACCAAACTGCAGAGTGTAATTAAACAGCTATCATCTTATTCATAGGATTACTGTCATATAGACGAGAGAACCAAAGAGCCTGTTGGGTGAGCTACACTGAGTCATATCAACAGAGGGAGAGTGATGCACTGCACTGTATATTCATTAACTTACCTCAGTAGAAACCGCCTGTGCTTTCAAGGAGAAAGTAAAATTTTCAGCTCTGACTCCCGTCTAATCTCTGCTTCTTCTGCATTCAGTGACTTCATCCACGCTCTAACCCGTTACCCGCATTCTGTGATGCCAGGAACTGAAGCTGCTGTCAAAAAAGAAAAAAAAAAACTGTGAAAGCCTAAATAAAAATGCAAGAACAACCACATCCATTAATTACAGGCGACCTACTTGTTAACAATTCTCATGACAAATTATTTTTTTTCCCCAATGAGCCTTCTGGTATGAATTGGAGAAAAGCACGCAGGTTCAGCCTCATACCGAGTAAAACATCATGGCCACGTCTCAACATGTGACATCCACAGCTGCACACAATGCAAATAAAGTGAAAGATTATTTCTTCATCCTCAGCTAAACCATTTCTGAACTGTGACATGTTCAGATTTATTTTGAACTAATTGAAAATGAAACTTAAGAAAATACTAGTCATGGGCAGTTGGGACGTTACAGCAGGTGGGCCCTGGTCCCTTAGACCCACCCACGATGCTGCAGTAGCCATGAGCTTAGTGATACACAAACAGACCTTTATGTTGACAACGAAAGAAAATGCAAAGGTGGATCTTGTTTTTGTTCGTTTGTTTGTTTTTAATGATATTTAAGGCTTTCAATTTTAAACATTTTCTTTACACAAACATCGAGTTGCACTCATATAGAAATAACAGTGGAGCAATAACCCTGCTAATTTTACCAATTTCTTTGTTTATTTTTCTAAGTACCTTTCAGCTACAGTTTCTAAATCTGAATAAGCAACACCTTCACGAGGTGTTGAAATTGCAAATGTGATTAGCTGTGTTTATTGTTGCCACTTTTCAATCACGATAAAGCTTACGCTCCTAAGTAGCAGCTAAGCAGCAGTGTGTACATGTGTAATACAAACAGTACTTTTGTTTTGTGTGTTAAGCCATTTAACACTGACCTGTGACTCATTCAAGCATAAAAAATTCACTTAACGAATGAACCGATGTCACGTCTACAATTTTAAATTGTATCTTTCAGCACTTTGCTACTAACAGCCTGACACAAAACGATATAATTTGTTCCAATTTCTTTAGCTGAAATAATGAAAAATACCAAAGATAACACAGTTCGACAGGCATAAAATAGTTTTCATTGCACCAATAAGGTGATTCCCAAAGAGCTATTAGCTGGAAACCTGGTGTATCTCAGCATGTTATGCAGTCTGTCCTTAAAAAAATTGGAGTAAATTGGGCGCCATTGTGACTGCCGCGTGGCAGTGTGGTCAGCACAGGTTGCAAATATTTCAATAAATCACTGCACCTATTTCCCCATTTCTGTTAGTAAAATTTAAAGAAATTAAGGGTTGCTCGAGACTTTTGCACAGCACTGTAGGTTTCGAGTCCCATCACTTTACAACAACAAACTTGAGGTCAGTGACAAGATGAAAAATATTTCAAATGATTCTTTTTATGTGCTCCTAATACTTAGAGGCAGAAGATAAAATAAATAAAATATATAGTATCAAGTCTGGCTCGCAGTAGCAAGGTGAGTGAAACAGACTGTGCTCTGCTGAAGTTTGATGATGGAGATCTCTCCAGACATGTCTGCTTTCCACTGAAAGAAGAGGTAACATGTGCCACTCTACTACTCTAGCTCTGATTGAAAAATAAAATGGACAGCAAGTGGGACTCAAAGTATTACCAGCTTTCAACCGGATGTCACAAACTTTTTGGCTCACTTGTCATCATGTTAGAACTGCATTGTTTCTGGTCAATCGGACGAAGTCTGTCGTTTAGTGTGGAAATTATTTAAGACTTCACAGCCTGAGTGCAAATCGGCTGAAGCTCTGGTGCTGATGCACCCTCTCGCACTATTTCGGTTTAGCAGTTTGCAGATTTGTCAGATCAGACTCTTTGTACTGGTGAGCAGCCACAGTGTCCCGTGCGTCAGATGCAGACATGCTATGACAAAGATGCTGAGAACTCAGTACATGACATTATCACAATTTCAGGTGAAATTTGTCCATCCTGGCAAGACTTCAAACCATGACTCATGCTGACTCATCCTCTTGCCTCTTTATTCAGTCGTGGTCTGCAGAGGGTGTAGTCCCAGTGTCTGCAGAACTCCTCTCAGAGATCAGAACATCTCAGTGCAAATTTGCTTTATCCTTTTATTCACTTTGCCACAATTGTCACAAATGGGGAGTTGCACAATCTCTCCTCCTCGCTCCAGGCCTCTATTAAAAAAAAGCAAAAAAAGCCAGTGCTCTGATATGACATTATTTATTGTTTTGTGTTAATTATATAAAGACTGAATTTGTCACAGTCCAGGGTTTTTATGTTTTGGTCCCTGTTATATTTGTTGTGTTTCTATGCGTTTCCAGTTTCTCCAGCCTTCTGTTAGTCCTGTTAGTCTTCATGTTTGCTGTTTGTCTTTTAGTTAATTCTGGTTTTACTTTGTGTTTGGATTCCTTATCAGCCAAATAAAGATGTGCTTTATAGCACACAACCAGCCTCTCAGTCCCACACTTTGGTCCTCTCACCAATGATATCCTGACCCGAATTAGGATTTTATTTTTTTGCCCTATTTTAGGTTATTTCATTGAAGACACCACATGTGGATTTCAACGTAAGTGATTTGTGATATGAAGTGTGGTGTAGCTGGACCGGAAACAGGTAATGGCTGAAGGTTCTTTGCCACATAACAGAAAAATATCGATAACATTCAGGCATGTGTTCCTGCTTTATAAAATCAAGTCTTTTAAATGCCAAGAGATTTTTTAATACCAGTGCTTTATTGAAGAGCCATCAGAATAGGCTCATATGGTTAGTGTTTGCAGTGACTCACTGAGGCCGCTGCTCTTTTATAAACATCTGTGCACCAACCTTTCACATGAGCTTTCACAAAGGCAAGTGGAGATGTTTTCATGAAACACATGAAAATCTGTATCCCACCATTCTGTTCTCATCACTCGACCTTGTTATTAATTATGTATTTGTAATGGTTTCAAAAGTCTTAGATACTTTCTGGACACATAATTCCATTTAAAATTCCACTTCAACTGCTAGAATTGAGTAGAATAAATAGACAACTGGCTCAATCAAAATTATAAGAGAAACAAAAAGCAGACTCCACAAACAGGGGCATTGCTAAGATCCAACATATGCATTGCACAGCATGAGGTCAAGCAGTAATTCAGCTTGACAAAACAGTTTTTATGGTAATCTGTGCTGGAAACAAAACGCTTGTTTTCTTGAAATCACAGAAATGCCAAACACCCTGCTGCAAGCATCAAGGTAGCCACCGTATCTTATTGGTGCCCATTGTGATATAGAGGTGCATACAATCATGTGTGGCCATTTACTTGTGCATTAGCATGTGAGAACAAGCGCATTTCTTTGTTTTTGTCTTCAGACAGAAATGAAATATAGCCATCATAATCCTGCACAAAAGAAAAAACAAACAAACAAAACAAGTAGAATCAATGCTAAACAAATGGGTGCAGGTACGTGTGGCCTCCATTTAATTTACTTGCCAGATGAATGCAAGCAAAATGCATAGTTTATCAAAATAGTTTAAACATTTAAAGTTGCTGTATTTTTGTAATCATGTGTATTGTTTACTTGCACGCAGTTTCGAAGCTCTCACGTCTGTGAGTTGAATAATACAAACTTAGCTTGGTGTAAAGACGAAAGAGGGCAACACGTCACCCCCTTAAACATGTCATTTCTTACACTGGCTACTTGTTACTGCTTGTTTCCTATCTTTGTGTTTAGTTATAATTATGCTCATCAACAAACCCCCCGCAAGCGTATCTTTAGAAATTTTAAACTTTTTTATGCCAGTTTTCCTTCACACCTTTGAAACACGGGAAAACATGTTATGAAATAAGATTTATTTGCACAGATACTCTAGCGCTGCTTTAAAAATGTGAATAGCTTCACCTGTATCTGGCACTGAGAAATATATACATAGCACTAAATGATGCATCCAAGCTTATATCAGTGGTGTGACCTTTGTATTTATGTTTATTTATGGAGTACTTGACCAACTGTACACATCAAAATCTGTAGAATGATCTTAGAGAGTACTCTGTTTAGCCAACATTCATGTGTAATGTTTTTGTGTGTTGCGGTTGTGGCTCCAGAAGGAGCTGTATAAATCTGATCAGCTGACCAACTTCAGTCAGCGTTTGTCTGAAATGGGAATAGAACAGGAGTCAGAAAGGTGTGAGCTTATCAGAACTCTGTTGCCTGCTCCTCTTATCTGCTTGAGGCTTGAAGCTACACTGGGTGCTTCTAGCATAGCACAACTTAGTTGTCAGTGCTCAAGTTCCATTGAGGGTAATGTAGGCCTTATGTTTTGAAGATTATATATCATAAATCCCGCAATGTTAAATGAGCAAAACTTAAAAAAAATCAAATTCTAAATTGTGTCCCGTTGCATCATTAAAGAAACTTCACATCATCATCAGTGGAAGGACATTTCAAGCACAAAAACATTATTACACTTTGCTGTTCACTTGGCCATCCTTGGAGATTTTCATTGTCATTCTTTGTTTGACTGTGCACTCATGGATGCCTGACTGTTGTGAGGAAGGACAGACTGCAGCAAAAGTATTGTAGGGACATTCACACGCATCTCCTCCCTGCACTCCTGGGGGAGGATCCATTCCCTTCCAAACACACACCATCGCCTGAGGGGCAGAGTGACCGCTCAAGCAGTGCCTGCCTCAACACAGCACACACACACACACACACACACACACACACACACACACACACACACACACACACACACACACACACACACACACACACATACACACACACGCACACACACACACTCCGTCTTGAT
>VUQK01014530.1:0-16423 GCA_015106715.1 Bujurquina vittata
TTTTTAAACAACCCCGATCCCAAAATTTTGGGGATTTTGTGTAAAATATAAATAAAAATAGACTGCAGTGATTTGAAAATCTCTTGGCTGCTTAACAGCTGCCTAACAGTCTTGTCTGCTTTTTCATATTTCTTGTTTTGTGATGCTCCAAATGTTTTCAGTTGGTGAAAGGTCTGGACTGCAGGCAGGGCCAATTCAGGCTCTGGACTCTATTATAAAGCCATGATGTTGTAATATTTACAGTACGGCTGCAACGATTGTTCGAGTAACTTGACTCCTTTGATTATAAAAAATTCTTGACACAAATGTTTTTTTGATAATTTGTTTAAACTCTGCAGCGCTCAGGTGTGACCGGATAAGCAGAACGTTTCACCCACATTAGCAGCATGAAAGTTCTGTCACTGTGACGGATGTTTTGCGTGCAGTCTGTCTGCACATGCGCGGCAAGCGCAAAGAGGCGAAGCCGTTTTTGAGATAGTAAGCTCAGGTGAAGCGAAAGGAAACATTTTTCTAGCATCCAAAGTTGCAGCTACCTTTACTGGGAAACAGCTGGAGGAGCTCTTCATCAACCATCTAATAAACAAGCATCAACGTAAAGAAAAGAGAACTTTGTAACTGCTCCATCTGCCACTTTTTGTTTCCTACAGAAAGAAATCTGCAATAAATCTACAGAAGTAAAAATATGCAGATGAACTGTAAATAAGACTAAAGTATTTATTATCCAATTACTCGATTAATTAATGGAATAATACTCGATCACTAAAGTACTCGATAGCTGCATCCCTAATTTGCAGTATTTGGTTTAGCATTGTCTTGCTGAAATGTGCCAGACCTTTCCTTAAATGGATGTCTGGATGGGGGCATGTTGCTCTAAAACCTGTTGATGCCTTTCGCCATTGATTGCGTCTTTCCAGATATGCGAGCTGCCAAATCCATTGGCACTCATGCACTCCCATACAATGAGAGATACAGGCTTTTGAACTAAACACTGATAACAAGATGAATGCTGCTTCTCTTTAGTCCAGATGACATGTCATGCCATGTTTTCCGAAAAGAATTCAAATTTTGATTTGTCACTGAACAGTTTTCCACTTTGCTTCAGTTCATTTTGAGTGAGCTTTGGCTAGGAGAAAATTGTGGGATTTGTGGACATTGTTCATATATGATGACTTCTTTGCACAGTAGAGCAAGTTGTGCCATCTATTTGTGGATGGCACAGTGAACTGTGTTCCTGAGCACGTGCACTGATTTCCATGACAAAATCATGCCTGTTTTTAGTGCAGTGCTGCCTGAAGGCCTGAAGCTCACAAGCATCCGCATATTGATTTTCAGTCTTGTCCTTTGCCCACAAAATATTTCTCCAGTTCTCTGATGATAGTATGTACTGTAGATAATAAGATATTTTGAAGTCTTCACAATTTTATATTGAGGAAGGTTATTTTGAAGTTGTTCCACAATTTGCAGATGCAGATTTTTACAGGTTGGTGAACCTTTGCTTATCTTTTCTTCTGAGAAACTCTACCTCTCTAATATGATCTTTTGTACTGATCTGCTGCAAATTCTGTGTTCTATTGTGAAGAAAGTCCGTTTATGAGATTTGCAAATCACTGCTTTTTGTTTTTATTTACATTTTAGACGGTGTCCTAACCTCTTTTAAGTTGGGGATGTGCATGAGTCTCTTCTGAAATGTTCCTATATCTAACGTGCATTTGTGCCCCTGATTAGCTGCATCCAGACAGGAGGAGAAGAAAAAGCCACAGGGCAAACAGACACCAACCCAGGGTTCAGACAGACACCCAAAAATGAGGAAGAGAAGGGGATTCCTGGAAAGGTGAAATGACTAACCTCTAGAAAGTTATTTCAACATGCTCCTTCCTGTTTTGTTTTTCCTGATCTCTTTTCAACTCAAATAGAATTTTGAGTTTTGAGTGCATGGGTCTTTATCTCATCTGGCTCTTTCCGATGGGCTTCAGGACTAAGACTTGAAATATCTTTCCAGAGTGATGTTTGCCTGTTCTGTGTGCAAGTTCCGTTCGTTCTACAAGGAAGAAATGGAAGCTCATCTTGACAGTCGCTTTCACAAGGACCACTTTAAGTTCCTTTCCAGCCAGTTGTCCAAGCCTACTACAGACTTCTTGCAGGTGACTAAAATTTGTCATACATCACATTTGAAAGTCACATTTATTGGTTATGATTAATTCTTGTGTTATTGCAAGAACAGAAACTGATGACACCTGCAAGTCATAGGGTTTTAGAGACTTTCGTTTCTGTGTCAAATTTCAGGGGGAGTGCTCATTGTAAATACACTAGTATTTATATTATATTTGAAGTGTGGTTAAAATATTTCAGGATAAATGTTTGGGCTGCAGTCTTGCAAAATTCATGCATGCAGTTATACATCCAAGCAAGGGTAAAGAGATTGGGTGAGGTAAGACTGGTTAGTTTGAAACGGTTGTATAATACAACAATTTTACATGGAGCAGGATACCCAGAGTCAATGAAATATGAGAAGTTACATGAACTGTAAACTTAAAAAATAAATTCACAGGAGTACCTGCAGAACAAGTTTAAGAAGACAGACGAGAGGGTCGGCCAATTGGAAAACCACAGTGCTGCAATCTGCCAGGTGTACAAAGAGCAGGACCTCACCAGGGGTAAGCAGCTCTGTGTGTGTGTGTGTGCGTGTGTGTGTGTGTGTCTTACAACTGAGGATGCAGAGGGATTTCTCACTGCAGGTATTTCTCTCAAATCTGTATAGATCTTGGAATGGAGCACTTCATGAGGAAGGTGGAAGCTGCTCACTGTGCAGCATGTGACCTCTTCATTCCCATGCAGCCCCACTTGATACAGAAACACATCAAGTCTCCTGACCACAACTACAACCGCAAGGTACAGCAGGTCTTCTGCAAGTGGATCGTCCTGATTTGGCTAAATAGAACCCTATAAGTTAAATGGGACGCTTCAAGTCAGTTTAATTTTTTTTTTTTATTGTTTTTCTGATTTGTAGTGGTATTTATCCATCTAGATCAGTGGTTCTCAAATCCAGGCCTCATGCCCGTCTGTCCTACAGCTTTTAGATGTGTCCCTGATCCAACACACCTGAATCAAATGGCTGAAACGCCTCCTCAGTATGCAGTCAGGTTCTCCAGAGTCCTGCTAATGACTTCTATATAGCAGTTACCTTGTGGTTATCCATAGAAAAGTCTTCAAACCTTGTGACAAGTTTCATGTAACTATTTTCTTCCTACCAAACTGCACCTGCCTCCAAACTTCTACCTGCAGAAAAAATCCTCGACAAGTTTTATGCTTGCAATGAGAAACATTAATGGTATCTCACCACATCTGAGCTGTACTGTTAGCCAAATGTTTCAATTCTATGTCAGATGTAGACAGTAAAAGAAAATAATTTATGAAGCTGTTTGCGTATTAACAAATTGTCACAAATTTGAGTCTGTTTCTGGTTCTTTCAATGTTCTGCTTTGACGTGGAGCTGTTCTGTATTTTAAGGGTATGATGGAGCAGTCTAAGCGGGCCAGTCTGTCAGTTGCTCGAAGCATCCTTAACCACAAACTCATTGGCAAGAAGCTGGAGAGCTACCTCAAGGTATGCACAGTGACCTAGGTGGACTTGCACCAGAAATCTGTAGTATAAATATGCACTACACTAAATTTATTGGTACTCTATTGATCTTTGTATCATGGATAGAAATGGATATCAGAATTTTGGTCACAACGTTTTTGATTATAGCAAAAACAGGGTTTCATGTTGCCAAACTTTAACTGTGGGGCTCTTTCCCATTCATAATTCATGGATTTTATTATAAATTGTACTGTAAGACAAACAAAAGGCCAGCCATGTTGAATTGTACATGCACTGTTTAGAAAAAGTGAACTGATATTTTTACAGAAGTCTGCCTACTGTGGCCCAATGTTTAGATTTTTATTTATGGTACTTTGGAGACCGGTGCTCTAAATTTGAATCAACAGTAAAGGTTGTAGTGTGAAGAAACACTGATGTATCAGGAGTTAGATCTGTGATTTAGATGTTTACAGACTATGAATGCAGTATGCAATAGATATACATACCTGGACTATTATTTTTTTTATTAATTATTTTGTCAGGGTGAGAATCCGTTCACTGGTAACCAGGATGAACAAGACCCAGAGGAAACCATGGCAATGGATGTATCGGAGTTGGAGGGAACGGGCGAAGCAGCAGAGAGCCAGGCTGAAAGCGAACCGGTCAAAGATGAGCCTGCCCCTGAGGAGGAGCTGAGCAAAGAGGTGGTTGAAGGAGAAGTAGCAGAGGCAGCAGAAGGAGGAGAGGCAGCAGAGGCAGCAGCACCACCAGAGGCAACAGCCACAGAAGAAGAGGAGGAGGAAAAGATGGAGGAGGAGCAGAGGAACCTGGATGAGGAGGAAGGTTTTGAAGTTGGGGAGGACGAGGAGGAGGATGAGGGATATGTGGTTCATGATGAGATTGGTGAAGAGGGATTACATGGTGACTTGGGAGAGGAGGAAGGATTAGAGGCAGCAGAGCTTGAGGAGGAAGATCCCAATGATCATGAATGATTTCTGCTCCCTGTATGTGACCTTTCCACCTGAACGTCTGTCTGGACCACTTAGTGACCCCTACTGTCAGTCCAATTTAACTGCCACACACATTCTGAGTTCCCATCATTTTTCACCGTCAGTCTGAGCTTGTCATTTGAGTTTTGTCAAAAGAACATTTGCACATTTTGTCTACTACTATTATTCACTTTCTTGCTGAGATTTACATGAAATGAAATGTCAGAAATAGTAACTCTTGTCTTATGCATGCATGCAAAGTCTCAACAAAGATATGGGTAGACTTGTTTTTAAATATCAGAGTAGACTGGACATGTGGTTTACCATTTCTGTCTTGAACTGATGTGTTCCTGGGAATAGCTTCATACTCAGTGCAGACTTGAGTGGAATTGTTGAACTTTTCATTTCAACTTTGGCAAGAAGACAAATGAGCATATTTATGAAAATGTCAAAGTATTAATCTTATTTTGTTTTGTTGTGCCTTTTTGTTAAAATTTAAATCTTTTTTGAATTGGTTCAGAAAACCTGGCAATTGTAATGAGAGAGATGTTCCTTTTTTTCCCAGAGTTTACACAATGTTATAGCTATCAGTCCTTTGCTTGTATTAATGATCATTTTCCAACCCTTTGGAGAAATCTACAACAGGGATGGCTTTTTAACTCTGCAGGCGTGGTGGTTTAGATAATTGAACGGAGTGTCTGTAGAATAATAAGCATGGAACATTTTGAATATAATTCAGAATACTTTCAGTCATAGTTTTTGTCTCGCTCTGGGAAAGAAATAAACTTGTTAAATAAATACGTTTCTTTGAATCAATTCCCCACATACACATGAAACTCACTCACTGGTCACTTCATAGAAACACTGTTGGTACTGGGTTGGATGTCCTATTGGCTTCCGAACTGCCTTGATTCTTTGTGGCACAAATTCAACAAGTTGCTGAAACATTCCCCTGAGATTTTGGTCCATATTGACATCATGGCATCATACTGTTGCCGTAGATTTGTCAGCTGCACATCCATGATGGGAATCTTCAATCCACCACGTCCCGAAGGTGCTCTATAGGATTGAAAGTTGGTGACTCATTGTCATGTTCAAGAAACCAGTTTGAGATCATGTGAGTTTTGTGACGTGCATTATCCTTCTGGAAGCAGCCATCAGAAGATGGGTACACTAGTCATAAAAAGGGTGATCAGGAGAATGTTAACAGTGCTCATTTGGTACTACTGTGTGCCAAAAAAAGTAAGCCCCACACCACCAGCAGCTGCCTGATACCAGGCAAGGTGGATCTGTTTTCATGTTTACTCCAAATTCTGATCCTTTCATTCAAATGTAGCAGCAGAAATTGAGGCAACTTTTTTCCAATCTTCTATTGTCCATTTGGCGAGCCTATGTGACCTGTAGCCTCAGTTTCCTGTTCTTAGCTGAGTAGCACCTGGTGTGGTCTTTGCTGCTGTAGCTCATCTGCTTCAAGGTTCAATGTGTCCATAAAAAAAAATGCTTATTAGAGTTACTGCCTTTATAGCTTCACAGCTTGAAGCCATCTCACCATTCTTCTGTAACCTCTGGCATCAACAAGGTATTTTCAGCCAGAGAACTGCTGCTCACTGGATATTTTCTCTTTTGGATCATTCTCAGTAAACCCTAGAGATGGTTGTGTGGGGAAATCCCAGCAGTTCAGCAGTGCAGTTTCTGAAATACTCAGACCAGCCTATCTGACACCAACAACGATGCCACCTTTGAAAATAATTTTAATCACCTTTCGTCCTCATTCTGATGGTCTGTTTGAACTTCAGTAGATAACCTTGACCATGTCTACATTCTTAAATGTGCTGCCATGTTGCCAGGTGATTTGATACATTTAGTAACAAGCAGTTGAACAGGTGTACCTAATGAAGTGGCCAGTGATTGTAAGTTTCAATAACTTGTGTAGATGTTTAATGTAAACTGAACAGGTATCAGAGGCAAAGCTAAGAATGAAATTGGCAAGCAGGACGACTTCATTAGTGCTGCACATATTGTCACTGCTAATTTTACACACTGCTGCAGACTGTTAATCACAGCTCTGATAATTCTGACAACCTCTGGAAGAGGTTATTTCGACAGCATACTTAGATTTAACACCATCCACTACCACTAGGTGGCGTACCTGTTCCCCTCTACGCAAGCACTGATGAAAGTGTTTGCGTAGTAGAGGATATGATTTCTATTGGGACACATGACACACAAACAGGAAAAGGCAGAAAAGCCTGATTGCCAGTGAGATACTAGTAAACAAGTATGAAACATTTGTGTTTTGATGATGGTGCTCAGGAGTGCTTCCTAACACAACCCACAGCCTCCCATCAGTGTTCAGCTGGACTGAAGTCTAGTCCCTTAAAGGTCCATATGATTCGTTGTATGTCTTTTTTCCTCTTTATGAACGCAAGAGTTTGTCGACATTAGAAATGCTTTTAACTTTCTATTCATTTCTCGCCTGTGTGGAAATGCTGGCACCGCGTCGACAGGAACATCACGGCACTGAAACAATGAAGAATGACTTCACTGCAGTTTTGACTCTAGCAAAGCCATCTGGACCCTTTGAGGGCCGGTTCTGGCCCCCGGGCCGCATGTTTTACACCCCGCTTCTATCGTACAAATAGATCCAGCAAAATGGCAGAACCTCACGTGTTCGTTGTTTTGACTTTAATTTGGCGAATTTGACACCACTTCCTTCAGTACCTTTATTATGATTTTATGATATTTATGCTATTATTATTTAGCGTCATTAAATAGAAAAAGACAAGAGCAATAACTGGTTTTGTTTTTAAATTTATTATTATTATTTTAATCACCATTATTTTCTATTTTCGGGTTCTTTCTTTGCTGTCCAGGCTGCTCGGGCCGTGTTTTGTTCTCTGCTTCGTAGAAAACTTATTTCCAGAGAAACAGATGGCAGCTGGATTGCCTACGTGCCGTGCGTGCCTGGCACATTGGACCACCTTGCATGTCGTCGGCTACATAAATGCATATGTATATCAATATAATATATGTATATAAATTTTGGAGTCGGTTATTTATTTAAAACAAACGGGTTAGCAGGATGAGCACAAGCCGCTCCTCAGGCTGAAATGATTACAAGCTATTGCGTGATGTTCCTCGGGGAGAGGGGGAAGGGGCGGAACTGTAGGTGACATTTCAGCCTGCCCCCCGTGCGTCTGACGTCATCGACGTGAAACGGGACTGTTTGTTCTGGATTGGGGCGAGGAAGGTCTGTGATCGCTGACAACCGACCGAAGAAGGTAAAAATAACATTTATTGCCTTTTTGTGGATTACAATGGTACATCAAACGAAAGCTTACAACCCCGGGGTTCCGATAAAATGCTTCCAGCGGGCATCGGCGGCGTATTTCCCGCCAGCTCAGTGAGCGCTTCGGGAAGCGGAGCATGAGCTGTCTTCGCAGGCCTTGCACCGGCTCGGACACGCGAGGTGGGATCGGTTTTTTTAGCTTTTAAGTGCAGGCGACCTCGTGTTGTTGTGCATATTCTTTGTTGTGTCTTTGCCCTCTCACCACTCGTGTGAGGCCGTTTTTGTAGCAGCGGGCTCTGCGTGTTGTCAGTATGCACGTTAGCTGCATGTTGCTATCATGTTAGCCTGTTAGCTGCTAGGCTGTTTGTTTGTAGCCCCGTAGGCCGTATTCGTGACACAAGTTACGTCCTCTCGGTAGCGTAGTAAAGCCGCTGTGGCGCAGAAGCTCATGTGAAATGTGCCGTACGTCATTTCGAGAATATCAAGCCTGTCCAAGTCGTATTTTGAAACGCAGTTTACGTGCGCAGCTGTCACTTGATCACAGTGGAAATGGCGATGCGCCGACATGGAAGGTTAGCTGTGGAGTAAAGTTGTTTTGCAGGAAATTGTTATGTTTGTGTAAATTGCGCGTTATTTATGACAAGTTTATGACCCTGTTATCGGCAGTGGCGGAGTAGTAGCATTGTGTGACACGTTTCGCAGTCTGATTAGGTCCAGTCGCTTTATCAATAGGGATTCTGATCGTTTACTGATCTAATCAGCTGCGACACCGCCGCGTTCTGTATATGTTGTGTGTAGTTTTATGCAGTTGCGTAGTTTGGAGAATGACCTTTGATTATTTCCCGCAGTATCGTTGTACTTTTATTTTTGCTTTTGGTCTCAGGCACTCGCTGCAGTGCTGACTACTGGTCAGTTAGAATTATTATGAGTATATTACGTGTCCATGTACATTAATAAGGTGTTTTAGGATCACTGATTAAAGGAGTCCACTTAACTGGGGGTATTGTTGTTTTTAATTGTACTGCGTGGAACCGTAGCAGGAAACGGCCCGTGATGCAGTTTTCACCAACATGCAGAGGGACATTTGTTTTTTTTAAATGAAGCTTTTGGTCTTTAGTAGAAGAAACTCACGGGTGATAACAAAATGTTGGGTGTTGTCTTTGATTGATTCTCACTGAGAAATTCCTTTGATCAAAGGTCATCTGAGGCATGCCAAGGTTGTAGGTCAGGTGGAGTTCAGTTTTTGTCCAAAAGAGTGTTACATTACATTGTTGTCATCCAATTTGTTTTAAAATCTCTAACGTGGAACTGTAGCACAAAAGATCTATGAAACTATGTATCATATTGGTACAAAAAACAGTAGTTGTGACAGTTAAGAAAACTTTATTAAACCTCTAAGGTCTGTGAATCAAAGCTGGATCAGCAGGCTGTCCCGGACTTTGAATTCTGTGTTTTCGAATGTGTAATTGTTGTTTTATCTGCACAGTTTAAAAAGGGAAAAAAAGGCAATTTGCAGAAATGTTAACTAGATAAGCTGACTCTAATTCAGTTTCTTACCCCAGTTTCTCACAGGTGTGACACTCAGCTCTGTGTGTGTTGTGGTTTTTGTGCTGCCTCAGCGTGTCGCTTAAAAACATCCCACATTATCCCGGGAAGTTGCCACCTCCCCAACTGAGATATGAACACACAACTGGATTAGACCACAGCTGCACGGCAACAAACATGTAAGTCCCCAGAAAATAACTGCCCTTTGTAAAAGTAGTTTAGAGGGTTTACTACTGAGGTTTTCTTCTGCAAAATAATGGCCACCTTTATCTGTGGTTGGAAAATTAAGATGCTTAAATTGTATTATTTTTAGCTGTTAAAAAGTCACCATTATCCTCTTTTGTCTGCTTACACCATAAAAGCCCAAATAAAATAGTTTTCATCGATCAGTATCTGATGTCCTCACATTTCATTAGGCTTTCTAGCAAAATTTCAGTCTTACCTGCACCCCAGTTTTATCTTGTATCAGGTCCAGTTTATAAAACTGCTTCTAATTGTTTGATCAAAGAGCGTGAAAGTCCAAGCATGGACGAAGTTATGCATTTGAAGTTCTGCCTCATCATATTGAGCTGTCCTGTCAATTCCTTCTGGAAATATTAGTGCATTTTTTGTTTTTGGTCTTTTTTTGCACAAATCCACAATTCAGCTTTATGTAAAGGATATAAAGCTGAGCTGTGGATTTGTATGCAGTAATCAGTGTTTTGTAGTCTTGCATTTAGCTTAAGTAAATGCTCTGCATTATTTTTGGAAATTGTATAGCTGGTGAAACCTGTAATGTGTTTACACTTTCTGCTTCTATTCGATGGATCAGAAGTGTTGCAGATGAACAGCCATAACAGTATTTGATCTTAAGCAGTAAGTCAGTATTTATGCGCAGATGCTGATAGCTAACAGTTTGAAGTTGATGTGGAATACATACTTTTGTTTGTGAATATAAACAGACATCGAGTCATCCGTGGCTGATTTCTGTTTTAGGGCAGTAATTTCAAGCACATGACAAAATCAGGTTCTTAGTTTGAGTCACAGATGTCAGAGCGGCTAAAGTGTCAAAGATGAGATCTTTAGTGTTCTTGGGGGGGATCTGAATTTTTTCCAAGCTGTCTTTTTCTCACATGGAGGCCTTTGAAACTGTACTGTAGAACAAAGTTCACACCCTGGGTTGTGATAGTGAGACAGATAATTGAGGCGGCGCATGTAGAATAGAATAGAATGCCTTTATTGTCACTATACAGGATGTAGAATGAGATTGGAGAAAGTGGATGTAGAAAGTGGTTATATATTGATTGTGGAATGATAGTGGTTTGGTTTCAGATTTGAGGTGTGACAATGCTAAATGTGAGTTGCATTTTCCGAAAGTTGAATCAAAAGTTTTTCTTCATAACGGCTGCAGAGATGACGCTTTTCTCGATGATTCTTTCAGAGAGTCACGTGAGGAGTGTAATGGCCTGAAGGGGGTCCCCCCGGTCCCACCTGCCCCTGCCAGGTCCAATCTGCCTAAACTGTCTGCTCAGCCACTGCAGCCCACCAGTGCGATGGGAGACGGACTGGAGGCAGGCAGCAGCCAGAACCCTCCCTCTGCCCAACCTCATATCCCCTTCAACCCTCCACCCCCTGAAACATGGAACCCCTCCAGACCCAAACGACAGACCAACCAGCTGCAGGTAGGAAGACTTTGCATTGTGAACCATGTCTGCTGCTTTAACTTCACTTTGACGTATATATAATATGCGTGTGTGTGTATATTATATATTTTTTTTAATTTGATTATTTTTTTGCTCTTTTTCAGTACCTGCAAAAAGTGGTATTGAAGACATTATGGAAACACAATTTTGCTTGGCCCTTCCAGGCTCCTGTAGATGCCATCAAACTCAATTTGCCTGTGAGTCATGTTTGTGTGTGCGTGTGTGTGTGCTTGTATGTCTCAGTATGCCCGTAATCAGAATGGAGCACAAAAAAGTGCTGTAAAATCTTCTAAATTAATTTCATATGCAAAGTTTTGCACAGCACAGGTGAGGATGTCACCCTGCAGTAAAACATGCTGTTGACTTTTCTGCTTTGGGTTTCCACAAAGTGCGAGTGTGTGCATGTGTGCTTTTCTACATACTTATTTCCTCATTTGGCACATTGTGACAATAGATTTGGATACTATTGTTGTGCAGGGGGAAAAACTCTGCTTTGGTCTTCTAATTATGGTTACCAAGGAGACACACTTGGTAGTACCTTTAGTCCTGGCATTTACCTTTTGCTGCAGGTGTTGGCTTTTCAGAGTATGTACGTATGCTGCAGTAGCGTGATCTACTAATAATGTGAAGATTTACATAGTAAGAAGCTGCCAGTTCATTTTAATAGAAACGAGCAGTATGCAAAGAGAAGCACAAATTAGCAGTTCAAAAACTAAGTACTAATGAAAATAATACCTACATAGCCTATGTGTTTCTCTCTGAAGAGAGTTTGGCAACTCAGATCAGTGAGAAGCAGCTGAAGGAGAATCATTCTGCTTTAAATAAGGATAAGTATAGGTCTTTTGATTAAAAAAAATGCCAGGATTGTGTGAGATCCTGAGATTCAGGTGGAGTGCAAAATGTATCCAGAGGAGAGCTGGATGAACTATTCCATCATATAAACCTGAAATCTGTGCGTAACAGCTCATCTATAGGATATGTAGAAGACCACAACACATTATTTACCATCAGATCCTGACCCATCCACATGTTAATCAAGATACTGTGCCACATGCAAAAAAAACATTGTTTTGTAATGGTGTATAGGGAAAATGGTGCTCAGCTCTGTGACCTGTTTAAACACCTTCCTGGTGACTTTGTGGGTTATATAGCAAACGCAGCTCATACTGAATACAGTATGAAGTTCATTTTGTAAATTATGGTCATAGAAGATAGTGAAAGTACTCGGCTCAAGGCTTCAAAATGGGATTTCACTAACTTGGCAGGTGACGAAAACTAACTTACATTTGTTTATCTTTGTCTGGCTCTTTTAAGGACTACTATAAGATCATAAAGAGTCCTATGGACATGGGCACAATAAAGAAACGCCTGGAGAACAACTACTACTGGAATGCCCAGGAGTGTATCCAAGACTTCAACACAATGTTCACAAACTGCTACATCTACAACAAGGTCAGTCATATTAGAAGTTGTGCACATGCGGCTTCTGTGACAGCATTGTCCTGCTCAATGACATTAATGGGCATACAAAGGTCTAATGCCCTCTGCCGTTTTCATGTGTTTGTGTGTTTAGCCTGGGGATGATATTGTCCTAATGGCAGAAGCCTTGGAAAAGCTCTTTCTCCAGAAGATTACAGAGATGCCGCAGGAGGAGACTGAGATTGCTGTGGTTACAAAGGGACGTCGAGGAGGCAGGCGGGACACAGGTAATATTTTATTCATTCCTTTATTTTTATAGGAGCTGAAGTCTTGCCTCTTTACATCAGTAAAAAATGTGCTATAACTTAATGTTATAGGTTGTACTTGTACTTTTAGGTCTTTACTTGTTGTGTAAATTCCTGGTATACACTTCCGTACATCAGTGGCAGTGATATGCAAATGCTACTAATCTAGCCAGCTCAGCTTGTATGTTTGGCTCCTCCACCCACTTAATCAGCCACACCTTATATGGAACTTTTATTCACAAATCAAGTTTTGTTTTTTTCATGCCTGTTGGGGATCTCCCTTAAACCTGCCAAACAGATTAATTCTTGGGTATGGTAATGTAGGTCTTGGCAAGAACGGTCTGTGGTTTCATCTTTGTGCTCCATATGTTCACACTTTGTATTCTTCCTTCCAGGTCTGGTCTCAAAATCAGATTCAGGGCAAGACTCATCATCCCCCTCCACCACCCCGCATACACGAGGCTTTTCGTCCCCTTCAACCACTCCACATACCCGTGCTGCACCCGCCTCTCAAGGTTCTCCTGTCTTACCCCTAGCTCAACCTTTGGCCCAACCCCTAGCTCAGCCTCTGGCCCAACCCCTGGCTCAGCCTCTGGCCCAACCCCTGGCTCAGCCTCTGGCCCAGCCTCTGGCCCAGCCTCTGGCCCAGCCTCTGGCTCATCCTCTGGCCCAGCCTCTGGCTCATCCTCTGGCTCATCCTCTGGCTCATCCTCTGGCCCAGCCTCTGGCCCATCCTCTGGCCCATCCTCTGGCTCATCCTCTGGCTCAGCCTCTGGCTCATCCTCAAGCCCATCCTCAGCCTCCCCGTGTGCCTCCTACACCCACAAACCATGCGCCCCATCTGGGACTGCCATTCTCCCTCTCCACTTCAGATGTCCTGGCCCAGGGAATGACATCTGTTCCCCCTCCATCTGTGACTCACCAAGGCCTCCATCCTAGTGTCCCCATACTGCAAAGCTCCCCTGGCCTCATCAAGGTAAGACAGAGGCCAACATCCATTTTCACTAAGACACATGCTGATTTACCTTACAATATAAAGCACCTTGAGGTGACTCTTTGTTGTAATTTGGCATTTTATAAATAAAATTGAATAGATTTTCAGCTTCTGGCCTCTAAACTCTTCTGTTCCAACAGCAAAGGAAGAGCCAGAAGAGGAAAGCTGATACCACGACGCCCACCGCCAACGATCAGCTCAGTGAATCATCTCCTGTTTCTGCGGAGACTCGGCCACGCCGAGACAGCAGTCGCCCATCAAAGCAGCCCAAAAGAGAAGCATCACAGCCAGACTCTCAGCATCACCTTGTAGGAGGCTTGGAGATGGGTGGGACAGGAACGCCGAAACGCCAAGAGCAGTTGCGTTGGTGTGCGCGTCTCGTTAGAGAGATGCTGTCTAAGAAACATGTGGCCTATGCCTGGCCTTTTTACAAACCTGTTGATGCGAAAGCTCTTGGCCTCCATGACTACCATGAAATCATCAAGCACCCCATGGATCTCAGCACCATCAAGGTGATTTTATTACAACCTTTACAAACCTGTTACTACAGTTGGGAAGGCTTCGGCCTCAGTCAGAAAACTTGGTTTTAATACCAAAATATTTGGTATGTTGCAGTTTTTTTTCTTTTAGTTTATTATCGTTTTGCCTTAAACTTAAACAAATAATGTCCTATGCAAAAGTATGACTTAAAACAACCAAAAGGATGTAAATTGGGCAATACTAGACAAAATAAGAAAATTGAGCTAAGTCACTTCGTAACTTGAGCTGGTCTCAATTTTGTAAATGGCTATAAGAGAGGACTGATTTTAAACCTTAAACTTGCTAAATTTTGGTCTGTTCTGTTATTACCCCCCCCAGAAAAAGCTGGACAACAGACAGTACAGAGATGCTCAAGAATTTGCAGCAGATGTCAGGTTGATGTTCTCCAACTGTTACAAATACAATCCTCCAGACCACGATGTGGTGGCCATGGCTCGTAAATTACAGGTAAGCCACTTGTCTCACATACTGTCTTGCAAACTATAATAAACATGATATACTCTATACACCCAAGTCTTTGGATACCCCTCTAAACCTGAATAAAAGCAGGTTCCAGGGTTTCCGCGGGGTAGTAAAAGGTAGTAAATTAAATGAGCTCAAATTAAGGCTAGTAAAAGGTAGTAACAGAATTTGACTTGGTAGTAAAGTTTTGATCACCCCTTGAATATATTTTGACTTTTCCATTCATGCAGACTTTTTGTTTTAAGTTCGTTTAACTATAAAATCTGTATAAAAATATAACTACTCAGCAGGACCTGAGCTGACGTTGATAGACTCGATTGGTTCCGCCGTCCGATCTGCTGTGCGCATGCACGGTGCTGCAATCGTTTAATCGGGACGCTGCTGCCATGATTCAAACGTGCAGACTTCAACCTACGTACCGGTTTTTAAATGACATTGATAGGCCACGTAAAACCAGAGTTATGCCCAATAATTTATGCCATGCTTTGTGCTGTATATTGTCCTCACCTTCGATGCGCGTTTTTTGCAGAAATAAACGGCGAAAACGTGAGTTTCGCTAACAGGAAGTGCTTGCTAATAAAAACAAAAAGATGCCTGACCACCCCTTTTCCCATTGGTGTAAAAATGCACCATATTATGCAGTAACACAATGCATTTGGGTGCTGAGGAACAGGTGTAAAGGTGGGAAAAGAGACAATATTACTGGCAGGTTTTGCCTGTGATGGACCCCTCGGTCTTGTGGAGGACAGAAACTGTTTTTTGAGGTAGCATAAATAATTTATCTAGCATCTTAATGTGTGTCCTGATTGCTCTGCAAATAGTTGTACAGAAAAATGCCTGAGGCCTTTCCTGTATTTTAATGTGAATAGTTGCATATAACTGTATTTACTATACTTTTACACCAGTTGTGAAAATCTACTACTTTATACTTGCATTTTAAGTTGTAAAATGAATTTGTTAAGCACGTTTGTGATTGTGTCAACTATAAAGCTAAAAAAAATAAGTAGTCAAAAATGGCAGAAGGGTTAAGTATGATTTTGTAAAGTGTGCAGAATTTTTTTTTAATTTATTTATTTTGGACATATAAAAATATACCAGTATCAGCACATCATATACTTATACAACCAAACATCCATCCACATAGTGATATGTGCAAGCAAATTTACATATAATCACCATGCCCAAAAAGGAGCAGGAAGAAGTATAAACATATTAATTCCTACCCCTTGTTTAACACTCTGTTACTGCTAATGTGCCGAGTTCACCTTCACCATCACACCTCTTCAACCCGTTTATACACTAATGCCTTTAAGCAATATAAGAAAAGAAAAAAATAAAAAATAATGGGAACAATATAAATACAGATGCCTACATGTGATTAGCTTTGTCTCTTATTCTGATTACTTTCCTCCAATTCATACTCTTCCAAAATTTGACCTGGAACGGTGATCAAATCACGGCGAGCATCCACTATTCACCAGCAGCAGATCCCTGCTTAGTTTTTTGGTGCTACACAAAGCACTGCAACTGTAACCTTAATGTCAGCTCACACCTCAGCAGCAAACCAGTATTCCAATATTCTATTGGAAAATAAATCATAGGCTTGGGAAACTTGAATT
>VUQK01014531.1:0-21993 GCA_015106715.1 Bujurquina vittata
TTTACTTGTGTTGTCCTTGACTATTGTTTAAATTGGTTTGATGTTCCGAAACACTTAAGTGTGACAAACATGCAAAAAAACAGCAAATGAGGAAGGGGGCAAACACTTTTTCACACCACTGTATTTCATGTATTTGATATTCAGTACTCCAGTACTGTACTGCACCTAATGACATGATAAACTAATGTATTATATTAGTTATGTATTGTATTACTTAATGAATGTGTTTTAGGTCTAAACATTGTGCAGCATGCCCTTGATCCACTAAGAAGCAAAGTCACTTTTAGGATATTAAATGCCAAGATAGTCAGTGGGTATTTACTGCCACCTGGTGGAATAGTTAGGAAACAATAATGTCTTCCTTCCTTTTCCCAAAAATAATAAAGAATAAAAAAAGAAGTTTCTTTGTTGTTTCAGTTTAAGTACAATGGTTAATTCAGTTAATTAAATGCAAACACAAGCCGCTCTATAGACACTTTATTGCTGTGTTTATTGTTTTACAATCTAAGGACGGTCTAACAGTGAGCTTGGTGGGCCATTCCAAACACACCCTCCAAGAATCTGTTACCAAACCAAGATTTAAATAGCAAAAAAACAGCTATAATGCAGTAATACAATATACAATATACATGATGCTATAAACTCTTAAGGTAAATTTATTTTCAGTAACATATAGGCTATATGCTTCCATTTACAAAATGCTTCTTAATATATATATTCATGTTGATATAAAACAGGAGTAATGCACATTATTCAGAAGGTAAAGGAAATGTGAAGTTTTGTGTATATTTGTGCACAACATACAAAAAAAAAGCTCAAATTAAAGTGTTGGTCAGCCTATCTACTGGAGTAATCCATATAGGACTATAGGAGACAGTGTAATAATCATTTGTAATAAAACACCTGCCATATTTTGCCATATCGTGTGTTGTCTTTTGTGTGGGCAGTAATTGTGATTCACACTGCTGGAGTGTTAAGCCAAAACGTCCCCTGCAAAGCATCACTTTCCCAATGCGTTCCTAACATCAAAACAACACAAAGTCCATCTTAAATGACAATTTTGAAAACAGTCAACAACAACAAAAAAAAAATCATATAACCAAAAAAGCCAACACACAAAAAATAATTTTCTATGTAGCCAAAGCCTGATACAGTTATTTTTGTGCCACTGAGCTCTATTATTGTCCAAAAGCTATCAAGGTTTGTAACCATTGATAAAAGGTAACTGTAATTCTTTTGGATCACTGTTGTATGTACAGTAAAGACCAATGCTCATTTTTCTTCTGTCTGATATCACAGGGTTGACTCACCTATTATATGTAGCTCAATTTAAAAATCTTTCAACTAGAGTAAAACTATACACGTACAGTCCCTTGCCATAAGCTGCAGAGAGTCTCGCCTTCTTAGGGTATTTAAAACTCAGCTTTTTGAACAAATCCCAATTAGCAGACTGTAGTAGCAGTGACACAGATAATCTATTTGAATTTTTAAAAATTATTTATTGAATCTACACCCTGCGGGTTAAGCATGACAACATGGAGCAAAGTGGTTTCGGTTGTCCTTTTGAAGATTTTTATTAGCATGGACATGATTGAAACACTCAAAGATGCGCGCGCGCGCGCACACACACACACATACACACAGTGTCGGCTCTCCTCAATCTGTGTGAATAAAAACAACTTCTGCATAAAAAATGATCACACACTGACTGACTCTCCTCTACAGATACAGAGAATCAAATCCATTGAGAACCTTTATCCCGGCATTTCAACCACAACCTCTTAGCCAGACCCTATACGCTGATAATACAAATGTACCCGTCATACTGAATAGTAGTGGGAATAGTGGAAACTGCAGTAATTAAACACCAATATACTGTATTTTTCAACGAAACATTTGTCTTTCTTCTAAATTTCTTTTTCTTACAGATTTTTTCACCAAAGCCAGAGCAAAAGAGAAGCCCCTTTGAATAACAACCAAACATCCCTGCACAACTGTATGGATACAGATGGTGTTGTCCACTATTTGACAAATATAACTACAGTTGTAAAGACTGGAGCGGTGAGTGACTGTAACTACATTGATGGCCAACTAAAGCAAGCCCACCAGCTTATATACAAATTATAGATATCTCTTGACGTGCTTGACAGATCTCAGGCAGAGGAAGTAGAAGTACAGCTTCGATGTAGATTACATCCGGTACTTCACAAAAGTAGCCCTGGTGGAGTTGGTGTCCTTTGTTTGTCTCACATGATCCTTTGTGTTGGGAGCGAGGGTTTTAAGCTTCATACACCCTGTGAAAAACAAACATATATTTCTTACAAAATCATCCAACAGGCGTCTCTGTTTGAGTAGAAATCAAATATTTACATGGATTAAGAATATGACTTTAATCCTTCTGCAAGCTACAGAGTCCCCTTGGGAATGTTGTTTTTGACAAAATACTGATCTCTGCCCCCCCTCAGAGGACTTTTGACTATAACTGACCCTGACCTTTGACATCCACATCATGGGGGGAGGTTAGGAAGACTAGTTTGAACAAAACAAATCAATAAAGCACCACAGAACAGCCACTGGATATGGTTTACAGCCCAGATAAAAGAAGTTGGTACATGAAACGCTGCATGTGGATGTGTTTATGAGTCTTTTAGAGCGTTTACGGTTTGCATCTTACCGAAACGACAAAGAAGATACAACATGGTAATTATTAAGAGATATTACACTCACCAGATGCTTTATTAGGTACAACTGCTCAACTGATTGTTAAAACAAGTATGTAATCAGCCAATCACATGGCAACAACTCAGTGCATTTAAGCATGTAGACAAGGCGACCTGCTGATGTTCAAACTGAGGATCAGAGTGGAAAAGAAAGGTGCTTGAAATGAGTCTGAACAAAACAACGTTGTCGGTGCCAGACAGGCTGGTGTGAGAATTTCAGAAACTGCTGATCTACTGACATTTTCCCACACAATCATCTCCAGGGTTTACAGAGACTGGTCCAAAAAAAGAGAAAATATCCAGTGAGCAGTTCTTTGGGCAAAATTGCCGTGTTGATGCCAGAAGTCAGAGGAGGATGACCGGGCTGATCGAGCTGACAGGAAGGCAACAGTAATTCAAATAACCACTAGTTACAGCCAAGTTATGCAGAAGAGAACGTCTGAATGCAGAACACATCAATCCTGCAGGCAGAAGACCACACTAGGTTACCTCTGCCAACTAAGAACAGGAAACTGAGGCTAAAGCTCTCATTCACTCACCAAAATTGGACAATAGAAAATTGGACAATGCTGCCTGGTCTGATGATTCTTGAGTTTTATTGCAACATTCAGAAGATTGGATCATGTTCATGGGAGAGATTTTCTTGAGCTCCTTGAGCATTGTTTAAACACCACAGTGTACCTGAGTATTCTTGCTGACCATGTCCATCCCTTTATTACCACAGTGTTCCCATCTTCTGATGGCTGCTTCCAGCAGGATAACACACCATGTCACAAAGTCAAATTGTGCCACACTGGTTTCTTTAACCGGTTGGACATGTGCTCACATGGCCTCCATGGATGCACAGCTGAGAAATCTGCAGCAACTGCACGATGCTGCCATGTCAATATGGAGCAAAATCTCTGAGGAATGTTTCCACCACCTTGTTGAATCTATGCAGTTCTGAAGGCAAAAGGGGCTCCTAGCAAGGTGTAGCCAATATAGTGTCTGGTGAGTGTACAAAGACATTGTCGCATTTGGACAGTACTCTGCTGTTTGCACTTGTTTTAAGGGGCTAAGCTCTGCAGTTGTTAACCAAAGCATCACATAGAACTGAGAGTAGAAGAGAGTTTCTTTACGAGAAAGCAAAGAAGTACATTTTTTTAAAAATTAAACAGTTTCTTTAGCATTATAGATATTAATTCTATTTTAAGTTTGCTAAGCACAATTAAGTTAGCTTGCTCACAGCATACCGACTAAAAGTACTTCCATAATAGTGGCGTTCATTCGCTCTGTTGCACATGCTAGCACAGAAGGTGCACCTGCTTTTAAAATGTCTACTTGATTTTGTTTTAGAGAAGTTAGGCTGTTACCTGTGCTTGTCCTTCCAGATGCGGAACCATTTGACCAGGTTCTTAGTGCTCTGAAGTTTGGGATGAAGACAGTACTCCTGCCCCTTGAACCGAGACACGTTCTCCATCGTCACACTAAGAACAGGAGCAGAGAAGAAGCAAAGTTTAATCACTAGTTAAAGAAAACATGACATGCAAGCATTCTTAAAGTAACATTAAAAAAAAAAGTAGTTTTTGCACCTTGTTTGTGTGTGTGTTTACTTTTAGACTGCAGCGCTGCCAACTGTTGTGTAAGATCACTTCTGAGAATAATAACATAGTGGCCCTAAAGGCCAGACGGTCACCAGAATCGAACTGCTGTCGTGTGACAACAGCAAAAATGGCTAGTGAGGAAAATAAGAAGATTGCACAAGAAATGTTTGAGTGAGTTCAGCTTCAAGAGCCAGAACTTCATTGGAGTAAAAACACTGCTGAGAGCGATGTCAAACCATCTGAAAGCCAGTCTGAGTCTGCTGAATAGAGACTGCTTAAGTAGTACGACATTTGACATGTTTTTACCCCAAATCTTAGTGGCTATTCTAAGCTGCCTCTAATAACATTTCCACAGCTGAATGCCCTCATCATTCAAAAGATCAGTTTGCACAGCTTTGCCAGCTTTTTGGCAATGAAGCAATATTATGGGGCTGCCACTTAAAAATGTGACATCTAGGCTCCTTGAATCAGTTCATCTGTCTGCGGCTCTCTGCTTTTGGCAACGACAGAGACAGTCTGCCTGTATGTGGCGTATTCAGACTAAAGAAGTGAGCGTGGTAAAAATAAAAAACAAAAAGCCCACCATGCTATGGGGCCTCTCCATCCAGTGACACACTCAAAGGCTCACCAAACCATGAATGCTAAATGACTCAACTGAAAAGGGACTTGACTTTTGATAAGAAGGGTGTATTCAGTGGCTATAAGAATTAGATTAAAGAGCTTTTCCTCTGTTTTCCTGCCCATTTTGGGTGTCCTTTGCTTGGCTATTGATGCCTTAGTTGGATAGCTATATGTGCTTTCTTTTGGAAGAACCGAGCTATGAGTGTGTGTGCATGTGTGCGCATGTGTGTGAGTTTGATGGAGAGAACATGAAACTTTCTGTTTATATGTGCATTTAACCTAATTGCTGTGATCATTTGAGCTTTGGTTCCTACTCATTATCATTCACCTGGGCAGCTGAAGCACAGCCACTGGCTCTGAAAGCTTCCCTGAGTTATAAGGATAAAAAAAAGAGGCTGAAAATGAAGGGAGTCCAAAACATTGAGAGGACAGGTAAGGAATAGGGAGAAAGAGTGATATTTGGGGCTCCTAGATTGTGTGTGTTTGTGATTAGGAGTGGCTGCTCAGAATGCCAAACTAAGCGCTGTAAGCCAAATGACCAAAGAGGGGACTCTCTTGCTCATTTCTCTCCCACTCTCTTTCTTTCTGTGGCTTTCCGGAGCCTGCTGAGACTCATTTTTCACTGGGCACTAACGGCTGGTGGGCCCCATCTCATGCTAATAGAGTAACCTTGAATGATGACTGTGTGGCGGCTAACACGCTCACAGAAAAACAGACCTGTGAGGTGACGCACACCAAATACAATATAATGCTTCTGAGAGGTTTGTTTTCTGGAATGCACACACAATTTATTTCTCGGTTCACTTGATGTGTGACTACATATCATTCTGCATTGCAGTTGCATTCCTCCACCAGCCAGTCACGTTGCAGTTTACATCCATGTCTGTCTGGACTCTTATAATGTATGCACTAAAGAAAGGAAAGAGTCACCAATGCAACAGCTGAGCAAACAGGAAATGTGGTCACAAGCTCTGCTTCTTTTCTGAGTAATGGAGTTAACAGAGTGTGAAATTTATTAGCACTTACTGTATAAAATCTTGACCTTAAGCTTTGAGCACAAACAGAAAAGCAGCAAATTCTGACATGGGACTAAACGGGCAGATATTATTTTACACTTTTTGTAAATGGCAGAATAACCTTTGAGCATAAAAATCTACCCACACATTCACACAACCTGTTTACTCCATGTTGTGTGTCCTCTGTGTTATGCTGTAATTTGGCAGCAGGTGGCAGCAGAGATTGCGCCTTGAACACAGAACAGCCTCCAGGGAAGCTGACGTAACATCCCCATTTGCAGTGCTTTCATTAAGCTTTGAAAGGAAAACTTGTGCACACAGCATTTTATTTTTTCCTGGCTTTGTGGGGCTTTGTTCACATCACTTGAATTTATGTTGTACAAACTGCATGCACAATATGAGCGCATTTATATGTTCAAGATGAGCGCGTCTGTCTCCAAGCGCCACAGGTTGCTTCTTTTGAAATATCTTTAGAGGAGAAGGATCTATTATCAGCTGTGAAGATCATGCTGCATTCCAGCAGCGGCTGTCTGCGTGTTTGAACTGTGACCTGAAAGGTTAAATGTCAGATGACAGAGAGAGGTAGAAGGATCAAGCATAGATCCATGTCTGAGGCCGTAGTACAGATCATCTTTTGAACATACAAACATAATATTCTTCCATTATTGCATGTAACAATCATGCAGTTTATGTGACGCTTGCATCTCAAATGCCCCATTATGTCTGAATTTATTACTAAAAGTCTGTAAAGTTAATGATAAAGTCATGTTAAAGCTTGAGTAATTGAACATCCTGGAATGTTCTGGAAATCAGTACTTTCTTCCTCCCCGCCTTTTCAAGCAATAAATCATCCCCACCTCCTGTCTGCAGGGAGTAATTAAATTATCAGTTTATCATGCCGTAAATCTTTCAGAGTGTTTTAGGCATGGACAACAGAAAATGTGTGCGCAGCTGCTGAATATGATTAAAGTATTTTGGAGTACCGTTATGGTACAGCAACGGCTTTGAACATGCTGATAATCTGGTAATTGTATGATTTGTATTCAAAGCATGTGCAGAGTACACACTGGAAGAAAGAGGGGATGAATATCCTCAGGAAGGAGGATAAAAAGGAAACACGGAAGGCAGGTAGGAAAATGTCAAGGGATTAAGCACAATGAAGACGCAAAGGAGAAGAACAAGAAATGAGAGGAAAAAAAAAGCCTAAAGTCAAAACAGAGACAGATGCAAGCAAGGGCAGAAATGACACATGAAGAGTGACACACTGAAAGAGAATAAAAGTCTGACTCACAATATCATCTTCTCTTGGCAGAACGGGTGTTTGGGTTTGATCTCCAGCTTCTGGACGTCCTTGTATCGGATCTTGGGTCCTTTTCTGGTGCACCTGCACTTGTAGGCTGTCGGGAAATATAATGCTCACATTAGACTGCTGAAACACTAATCTAATAAACTCGTCATGCAGGCTCAATTACTTCCAGCGAGACTGACAGACATTAAAGTGACAGGAAATTTAATTCTTTGTGATGTGACAGCAAACTGGGCTGAATTTGTGATGAAGTACCCCCTTTATCTTTGAATTATAATTCAAATGACGAGTGGGTGTTATCTTTTTCTATGTTTATATCTGGCTGCACGCAGCTGAAATTTCATGCTTTTACTTAAGTCACAGTCAAATTAAAGGCACATTTAAATAGACATTTAACTTGGCATGCAGTTAGACCCCTTTTTATATTAAGCATGACTAAAATGGAAACCTTTGAGTAAAGGAAAAATTGGCTTAATTTCCACAGTGTATGAGTTTTATGCTATTGCTGATTGTTGGCTGCACGTCAGCAGAAGTAAAGACACTATTTTTATCCCATTAAGCTCAGATGATGTATGGGGTCCTAATAAGCTTCATGCATTGCAGGGAGAACTGGAGGCTTCAACTATCCTGCAGTCAACCCACTATCATGTTGCTTCTCTATTAGACATGTGGCTTATAAAATTCCTACACTAATTTTAATCGCAGCTACATGTAGTCTTGCTTCCAAAGTATACATATATATATATATATATATATATACTTTCCATCAATCATCTTCTTCATGAGCAGTTTTCTAGCTGTAGTACTGAATATATTACACAGAGGAAATTAGTTTGCCCGCCTGTATATTTGTGATGGGAGGCGATGACCTGGATAGTCCAAGGTTTCCCTCATCCATCATCTGCTATCTGTCCAGACCGCCAGCCACTATATCTGTCACAAGCCCCCACAGTGGAGCCAGCACTGAGCACCAACATGCCAGACAAAAAAGGCCAATAAAATTGGGCAAACACTGAGGTTACTATATTGTGATGAGGCAAATGGCTCCAACACTTCACACACACACACGCTGAACTGAAGGGATGCCTGTCAACCCTGTCCTCAAATTAGGTACTTGTTTACTTGTACATGTCTCTGCATCTAGGTGATGGCAAACACAGTTAGCATTGCAGAAAAGAAAAACTGTGAAAAAGAGAAGTTTCCAGCCAGCATATATTAATGCTCCTGGCAAATACAGACACAGACTTTGTCCTCAAAGTTTATGAGTTGCAGACACAAGAGGATGAAACTACAGTACCTTTTTTTTTAAAAAAAAAAACAACAACAAAACAAACTGTTATCCCCCCCAAAATTGGAGGTTTTTAATAAAAAATTCAGTTACATATGGTGGCTTTGTCAGACACTATGTGTCCCAGAGGGCTGTTCAGGGTGCAAGGACCCATGTCAACATAAGGCTCATCATAACAGCAGATTTTTACACCAGATTCATCATCACATTTCAGCTTCATGCTTATGGATATAAGGATGCAAACTAACTGCTTCCCTGAGTGTAATCAGACTTAAAAGAAAATGCCCGCTGATGTCAACCTAAACCCGTTTTGGCAAACGAAGGCACCGAGTCCCTCCAGCAAAGTTGACTTCAGTTGCTGACTCCTGTTTCAAACCGACTCCGCGCAGCACGAGTTCATTCTTCCATCTTTCCCTTCGCGAACACAACGCAGCAAACCAGGCGTGAACTCCCACCTATTCTCCACCTACCGATGATTGTTCAGCTATCACAGTGTAAGTGCCAAACATCCCACTGTTAGAAAGGACAAACTTTCACTAAGATAAACATAAAAAAAAAAAAAAAGTGTTTACCTTCTGCGCTCAGGCAGCATAAGGCCACCGTGAACAAAAGCAGCACCGTTGTGCACCGACGCATGTCTTCACAAGTTCAAAAAAGATTTTTTTTTTAAAGAAGTTCCTCAAAGCTCGAGTCTTCCAAACGGAGTAAATACTAAAATATCAACAAAAAAGTCTTTCGACAAGTAGATAACATCCACTACTGGGAGGCAGACGCGAAGGCGCAATGAGGCTTTCAGCTTTTTGGGGTTCCTTTGGAGCGCTGATTGTGCAACTCCGTCTGTGCGTCCTGGGCGCTTGGATGAATCTCCACTCGTTTAGGTCTCTCTCTCTCTCTCTCGCTCGCTCGCTGTGGAGAAGCAGGCAGCAGCTCTTTTAAAAGCTGCCCGCTATCCCATCCTCATTAATATGCACGGCCACACAGCGAATCAAACACTTGTTGTGTGTCCTGCTGGGGAGAAGTGGAGAAGGTGGAAAAGGAGGGAGGGAAGGAAAAAGACACAAAAAACACGCGGACTGTTCACCGAGATCCGGATGGATGACGTCGGCCAGTCTGTTACTTTCTTGTCCTGATTTCAGACGGGAAAACTTGGTGGGATGAGGACGCAACAATGACAGCAATCGCAACAGCAGAGCCAAGACACGTGAAAAAGTTTCTCCTCACTGACAGGACAGTGAAGCTGAAGGCTGACGTGTACGAAAATACATTACCTAACATTGTAGGTCAGTGAAGGCAGCACTTAAGCGCCAGACACCTGAATAGCAGGAAAAGCGGAACAGACTATCAGGTACAATCACACAGGCTCAAAGGTTTACGTTCATTTCCTGATCGAAGACTGACACATGTTCGAGTGTGATATTTGTGTTATCATAGATATAAGCTGTAAAATAATAACTATGAGATTAGATTGAAAAAACAAGCAAACAAGCAATGGAGCTGTCGGTGACCTCTTCAGGCCACAAACCAGCTAGAAAGAAAATCGGACTGATTAGTTTCAAAAGGCACACTTAAAATCTCACATTTGTCACATACCACGGTGTGTCATACACATACTTAATACGTTTTGTCACTTCCTTTTTTAAAACAAATCAGTACAATTCAGAGCTGACATTGTTTTTGTGGATGCTTTGGAGGTTTATTCTGTTCCCTGAATATGAATAAATGCACTCATTGTATCTGGCAATGCCATCAGGCTGAACCTTTGGCCTGTAAGAGATAGCCCTGAGAAGAAGGTCTGACCCCTCCCACCTGGGACGCTCCGACCACAGGATTAAACCACATTCATCACCCACCATCCAGTGTAATGAGATTTGTTTGCGTGTGTGTATGTGTGTGTGTATTTCCTCTGCTCGCTCTCCACTTGTGTTTGCGCTCACCTCTTTGCCCCTTTGCACTGACGCAATCAGCTTCTGTCATAACTCAAAGCAGCAGCCATGAAATGTCTGTCCGCACCGTGTACCTGTTTCTCTTTGTTCCCTTCATGAACAGCAGCAGGACAAGATGCCAGCTATCATTTTCAGTGGGCTGTGACAGATTAGGACGTACGTGACCCCTACAGGACATCAGTGCTGTGTGAATCCATTCTGTCTTTTTGATCTCGGGATAAAAGACAACGGTCAGCTGTCTGTTTCAGTCTCCAGCTGTGATGACTGAAAATAGCATGGACATGAGTTGTCTTCATTCATTAGACCCTTTTAACTACAAGAAAGAAGGAACTGTAGTGATGGCAGCAGATAAAATACAGGAGGATCTTCACCAAACTGAATCCATCTTGCAAAGAAAATGACATCATATTTCAACCTTAATAAGTTGAAGTTGATGATGCTTTGGAGAAACATCTTTGAAGTTTAGCTAATGATTACTAACCAGAACCTAATTAAGGATATATCAACAGTTTATCTTTGTGTCCACACGAAAACAAACACTGGCAATATTGGCAATGGAGCAGAGAGCAATTTAATTTCCACAGATTCTACATTACATTGTCAAAGGTATTCACTCGCCTATCATTGAATCAGTGTTATAATCACTTCCATGATCACAGGTGTATAAATCCAAGCACCTAGGTGTGCAGGCTTCTTCTTGTGAAAGAATGGGTCGCTCTCAGGACCTCAGTGAATTCCAGCGTGGTACCGTGATAGGGTGCCACCTGTGCAACAAGTCCAGTTGTGGAATTTCCTCACAACTAAATATTTCACAGTCAACTGTTAGTGGTATTATAGCAAAGTGGAAATGATTGGGAATCACAGCAACCCAGCTACTAACGGGTAGGCCACATAAAATCACAGGGCGGGGTCAGTGGATGCTGAGGCGCATAGTAAACAGAGGTCACCAACTTTCTGCAGAGTCAATCGCTAGAGACCTGTGCGCATAGAGCTCCACGGAATGGGTTTCCATAGTCGAGCAGCTGCATCCTAGCCTTACATCACCAAGCACAATGCAAAGTGTCAGATGCAGTGGTGTAAAGCACGTCGCTACTGGACTCTAGAGCAGTACAGACGTGTTCTCTGGAGTGACAAATCACGCAATCTGATGGATGGGTCTGGGTTTGGTGGTTGCTTGTCTGACTGCATTGTGGTAAGTGTAAAGTTTGGTGGAGGGGGGGTTATGGTGTGGGGTTGTTCTTAAGGAGTTGGGCTCGGCCCCTTAGATCCAGTGGAAGGAACTCTTAATGCTTCAGCATACCAAGACATTTGGACAGCTGGCTTAAACAACAACACGAAAGCACTCTATGTAGCACATCCACATCCAGCCTCTACAGAGAAAGGCCCCAGCTGGATGGTAGCAGCTATTTATATACTTTTTAAAAAGTTAAAATGAAATCAAAATTTCAGAAAAATCATGTCAACCATCTGTTTCCTTTAAGATGGCAAATATTCATCAATCATTTGAGCAGTAAACACTTCATATTCTGACATTTTTCAGAGTAGAGAAAATTTTTCCTCACTTGATCAAGTGAGACAGCTGTTTTATGGAAGCGGCTGTCAGAATACTCCAGCTTCACTGCCTGCCTGCAGCTGTGGCCATCTTCAGGTCTGCATGTCGTTACACAGAACTGCACTGCTTACTGGATCCTAAACTCTATTTGTCTGTGAGCTAACTTGCACTGTGTCCAGTGGCTTTTAATGAACCTGGCAGCAGTGCATGCACTTAATAAGCAGGAATACGGCAAAGTTTACCCCAAAATTAAACATGGCAGAGGGTGTATAAAGTTAGCTGCGGTTGTTTGGTTTGGAATGATATGTATTTATAGTGGGAGAAGGAGCGAAAGCAGCAGACAGAGACAGAGGCACAGAATACGTTTATGTTGTCGGGAGCCAGATTGAGTGTCTCACTTAAATTCAGGCTTCTGTCTAACTAAAAAGCACAGAAACGTTTCAGGTTCATCGCGTCTGTCTGCGCATCAGCTGTTACAGATGCATCTACAACTTTCTAAAAATTTGAGAACATATGTTTTAAAATATACAGACTTTTTAAAAAAAAAAAAATGGCTGTAATCATATCAGACGGCTAATGAGGTAATCAGCTGCTCGTGCTTGTCACAGAACAGTGGACATGCTTTTTATCTGCAAGGATACTAGAGGATGAGTCAGAGTTTGCCCCACGAGTGCAGATGTGTTTTGTGGACTTGGAGAGGGCGTTTAACTGTGCCCCTTGGGGTGTCCTGTGGGGAGTGCTTTTGCAATTTGGGGTCTCAGCCCCTGTACCTGTATAAATGTTGTGAGAGCTTCACTTGCGTTGCAATAAGACGGATCAGCTCCTGGTGGGAGCTGAGCTCCACCGGGGCTGCCCTTTGTCACAGATTCTGCTCATAACTTTTATGGACAGAATTTCTAGGCTCAGCCAGGCAGTGGAAGGTTTCTGGTTTTGTTGCCTCAGGTTCATCTTTCTGCGTTTGATGATGTGGCTCATCTGACTTCACCAGCAGGTGAACTCCAGCTCGCGAGTAGCGGTGGGAATGAGAATTAGCATCTCTGAGTCTCAGGCCACGTTTCTTAGCTGGATAAAGGATGGAAGGCCCACTCTGAGTCACCTACAGACATGAACTGTGGGCAGTGACAGAAAAAATGAGATAGCGGTTGCTCCGTGCTGGTGAGGTGTATGAACACAAACACTGAAATGAACATGCAAATTCCCCAAAAACCTGGAGAGTCAAAACGGGAACCTTTGGGCTAAATTAAAAAAAGAACATGATAAAATCTATAAATAGATACATTTTGCTTAAAAAGCTCATTCCAAACTTTAGGAGCAGTTTGTGCCTGTTTTCTTGGTTAAATGGAAATAAGAGCACGCGTATTTGCTCAAATGCACACAAAAACAGAGAAAGGACACGTTCCCTTTGTCTGAGGATAGAGATCTGAAATATTAGGGGACAAATCATGTTATTGTTGTGTCTTCTGTCTGTCCAGTGTGTTCCTGACAGTCTGAAATAATCATAACCAAACCTTACCTCTGATGGCTGCGTTAGAAACACATGTGTTCTCCTGAGGAAGTGGCTGCATCATCACCAGTGTACAGAAAAGTAGTTTTTTTAATTTTATTTTACAGGAAATAAATGTTTTAAAATAATAATGAAATAAAGATTCACAGAAATTAATGAACAGCTTGATAAAAAATGCTTCCAGCTGGATCACACCTCAATTTTTGTAGAGAAGTTTGCTTTAACTCTGGGAAAAGTCAGTATTTCTGTTAAAAAGTTCAATGAGATCAGTCATCAATGAGAGTAGTCAGTATGCTCCTAAGATTTAACATAAATATTATAATACATGCTTTGCATTAACAGACATGCAAAGACCAGAAGCTTCTTTTTATGTAAGAAATGATGATTGTCTTTTTGTGTTTAAGCTGTACAGACAAGCAGGAACACTGCATGCACACACACACACACACACACACACTCTAAGTCAGTAATTATTGCTCAGGAATGGCTGTTTTTTTTTTCCCATCTCCCTGCGACAGATTATTTGTGAAGTCATGAATAAATCAGTGAAGCCAGAACGTTCTTGTATGTACGGTTTACCATTGTTGGGTTTCTCTGCATTAAAATGTGCGTCTATCTCTGCCTGTGTTTGAGGAACTGAGCTGCCGGTGGACAGAAAGGTATGCAGAAAGGTTTGTTCAGGCAGGCAGCTATGAGATGGTAATTCCTCTCAGGCGGCTGAGCTGGGGTCCAAGGTGAGGCTAACCGCCCTGGGCAGAGCTGTAATTGGTGTTTAAACTGTCGTGTTAACATGGCATGATTTTTCATTACCTTACACCCATCGGGCTAAACAGCGATGGCCGTGTTTGTAGTGAAAGAATGATTAAAGGTTTGATCTTATCCCTGCTTCTCCACCTGGTGCACTGGGTCTTTGTCTCATTTATCATTACTCATCAAAGAAATGATCAGTTGAGATATTTGTTCTCTTTGAGATGCAATATTTTGTTTTTAGCCATATCATTTAAAACAAATGGCTAATGTCTCCAAACTGCTCAACCCGACCTGTCCCTCTGATGTACCCATTTCAAATCCTGGCCTTCCTGGTCACTCCCAGTGAAGATCTTAACATCTCCAACTCAACCAGCTCCAGCTCGGCTTCCTGTCTTATTGTCAGTACCAAATCATACATCATAGCAGGTCTCGCTACAGTCGTTTAAACCTTCCCTTTCACTCTTGCAGCTCTCCTGTCACAAACCACCACTGATTTTTTTTTTTTTTATTCAATAAACATCACAGACACTTCCAAAAATATTTTCATGCTGAATTATTGCTTTTGTGCACTTTATCCTTCCTTATACAGTCCTAAGTTTAAGTGAATTTTATGACTAGCTCATGCGTCAGTGACATAAAATGACCTGCTGGGACATGAAAAGAACAGAGACGAGACAAGCACACCATCTGTTTCAGGTTGTTTGAATTTGCATGGCTTTTACAAGAGAAGCCTTTCATGAAAGTCTGTTAATACCTTTAGAGGCCGGGAGAGCATCTATGCAGGTGTGTACTGTATGTCCATAAAAGCACACTCAGGATTGCTTAAATTAATGCCACTTGGCACATAAACAGAGCAGGCCATTAGTGCATTGCAGAGAAACAGAAAGACCGCTGATCTGTTTTGACATATTTCTGCAGAGAAGTCTTTTGCCCAAAGCCTCAATGTTGAAGGTACGTGAGAGGTCACAATGGGAAGCATACGTAAGTATTTTAGTAGAAATTCTTTAGTAGAAAGACAGACAACTGCTTATTACTGTAAAAATAACTAGCAGAATAAAAAAAAATAGAATTTTAAAGCATGAATGATCAACTGTCAGTCAAATAAAAATGATCTGACTGTAAACATGATGGCAAATCCAGAGTTTATGGAGGTCCCAGGTGATAGGAATGGTAGGTCAGTCATGTGCTCGCTCCAACTTCTATTAAATTCACCATGAAAACAGCATATGTTCGTTCCCAAGACACGTCCTATTTTGAGGTATTCAATGACACTGGTCTTGGCTTATGTTGGTGTTACGTAACTTTTCTTTTTTTTTACGCCGTATTAAGGTCAGTTCTAAAAAAGCTACATTAAAAAGCTCAGTCTACTTACATGGGTCATAGATAATTCATAGGACAAATAAAGAAAATTCAAACTTAGATATTTAGATATTACTGTTGGAAAAGATGCACATGGACACAAATTGTCCCATTTCTTCATTACAAACTGCTACTGTATGAGTTTGTGAAATACAAAACCCGATCAGATCAAATCTAGACTTAAAGGTCAAAGGAAGGTTTTAGAACATACATGATTTAAGAAAACGTGATTCTAGTCCAGGTTGATAAATGAAGAAAGAGACTAAATCCAAGGAAAAACTGACCATTTCCCCAAGATGTTTGGACCAACCCTGCCACGTATCCTGAAAAACTAAAAGTTTACCTGGCTTCTTTGGCAGCAGGTAAAAAACTGAAAGCATGTCATTTGTGGTAGTGCATGAGAACAGATCAGAGGCATGCTGGGATCCATCAACAGCAAATTTTAATCCAACAATCAGGCTTCAGCAACGCTTTCTTTTGGGCCAATCCCATTTTTCTCTCCCACTATTCAAGTCAGTTTGTGTACGTGTTCAATATCTATAACTGGCAGTCTGCAAAGTCCCATTTCTAACAAGGGAAAACTCACTCACTCACTCACTCACTGTGCTAACACCTGTAGGAGGCTACCTCTGGGTAACACTGTCCCCAATGATCGGGTATTTCTACCGCAGTCATTATAAACTCCAAGCACTAATAATTCATCTCTTGGCTTGCAGCGTATTTGGAACTTGTCCAGTCTTGATGTTTTCCAGGTTTCTGTCACAACTTTGTAAACTTTCAAGACTTCAAACTAAAAGGACAAACGACTCAAAGGAAGAAATGATAAACCCTAGATAAAATATAAAAAAGAAGAATCTCTTTATCCTGCGGTTAACAGAAGAGTTATGTTTATAAATTCATTAGCTTGACAGAACTCAACCTTTGCAAAATGGATGGAGCTTTAATCTGTAGTTCTAATGTGATAATAATCATAATCTCAAGAACTGGAGCTAGGCTTAAGTATACTACACGCTACAGTGATGTAATGAATAAATCCATGTTTTGATAAAGCAAGGAGTGAATTTAGCTAAATGAATGCTGCTGATGCTGGAATATATTTCTCAGTAACACTTTTAGTCACAGAAACATCTTGCCTCCTCTTTTCAAACTCCATGTTTCCAATTTGTAACCCAGCTTTGTAACCCATTGAAATGCACATTAATCAAATCCAAACAAATCTAACCTTAGTCCGTCCTGATCTCAGGCTCACTTACAGCCACAGCGTATACACCTGTTCTCACATTACTCCCAATGACAACTAAAATAATCATGCATAAAATCTGCACAATTCCCCTTCAAATCTAAGCAACAGGAACGGTTTATCTTAGTGCCACCAGGCTTGGTGTGATAATATGAAATAAATCTGAAAGTCTAATCTTGTAAAACAAGTCAGTGCAAAGCGTAAATGCACGCTACCAGGACCGACACGAATGTGACGGGACTGCAGCCAAAGGAGAAAATACAATCAGTGTTTGTGAAAAGGTACAGGCCACGAAAGCCATCATTACTCACCTCAAGTTGGAACTAAGCTCAGCTTCACATCAAATGAAGAGAGAATAAGAGCTTCACAGCATCAGATTACCGAACCAGCCGTATTTGCCATATTTGGTTCTGCTGAGTCGCCTCACTGTCTGCTTGCCTGTGTTGAGAAACACGTCTGAGAACAAGAGAAACAAATTATCTAATGTACCAGAAACGATAAAGGTGTAAAATAAAACAAGGTGCATATGGTTTATTAAAATCGATCTAATTCATCATGCAAAATAAAAAAAATTACTCCTCCTTATGTTTCCCAATTAAGTCTTTGGAAAATTACTTGCTGAATTTGGAAAACTGCCTGATTATCAGCCTGATTGCAATGAACAGCATGTCCAGGACACTTGCAAAAGAGTTTCAAGACTAATTTCAAGACTGGTTGAATAAAGTTTTTTTCAATATGTACGCTTCTAATAATTGTATAAAAATACATAAATATATATACACTCAGTTCACTTATAACCTAATGTATATCAGTCTATTTCATGTCTTGTCTTGTTCATGCTGTTGAATTTGTCTCTTGTTCCTTTTCTCTCCCTCCTCCCGTTGCCAAGTCAGATGGACGGTTTCAGTAAACAGATGAGGGAGAGATGTTATCCATGTGCTCCCTGGAAAATGGGAAACCTGTGTTGTCCTAGCATGAACTGCATTATTCATCAAAACACCTGGACAGGAGGTTTTATGTTTCTAAATATATGAAGAATAACTTCAGTACACCATCTTTTTCTATGGGGACAAAAGAGAACATGTTTGAATTTGATCCGAGGATGTGGGGATGGCTCGGGGAGAAAGCTGACAAAGACGCTGGTTGTTGTACAAAATGAAGAGGTAGATAGTTTTTAGGTAAAGGGTTTGATTCATCTGTCTTCACAAAGAAAACACAAGTATGTCTTCTTTGACCTGTTCAGGTTGCACCTGGATTTTCACAAGTTGTACATCGTCTAGCAAATAAAGAAGGAAAGCTGGAAAGAAGAGCACTAACTGAGTGCACTTTGTTACCTTTGTGCAGCTGGCCAATCAGAGCAGTGATGGTCCCATACACCCTCTGCCCCAAATTTGATCTTGGAAAGTTGTGGGCAGACTAGAGTTTCCAAAGTTATTCAACCATTTGACAAGCGTGTATATATAGTACCCCCTTTATGTATTGAGATATCTAATCAAAGGCTAGGGTCCAGGTATTATGTAGCTAGACTTTAACATGCAACATGACTTATTTACAACTGTGACATTACTCATGTTACAATGGTTCTCCAATTATCCTCATGATGGGAAAAAAAAACTTGTGCCTTTTCTCCCTGCTCATTTGTACTACATTTGAATACTACACATGTAGTACAATATACATATTTATTTGTACTATTTCTATTACTTGACTCCCTGCAGTTTTCATACAAACAACACACTGGAGTAAATGATGCTGCCCTCTACATGCTTCACTGAGCCCTCGCTCCTCTGGAGGAAGCTGGCACTTACGTCAGAGATATGTTTGATTTTTCAAGCGCTTTCAACACCATCCAACCAAATATACTCAAAGACAAACAGAGACAAACAGAGATGGGTGTAGAGTTGTCCTTTGTTTCCTGGATCACAGACTACTTGACAGAAAGGCTGCAGTTTTTCAGGCTGGGCAGCTGTGTTTCTGAGACAGTAATGAGCAGCTCGGGGACTGTCCCGGCTCCTTTCCTTTTCACAGTGTATACAGTAGACTTCAAATACAATTCTGAGTCCTGCCACGTCCAGAAGTATTTGACGCTGGCATTGTGGCATGAACCAGGAGTGGACAGGAATCTGAATATAGGGATCTTGTTAATGCCTTCAGCGACTGGAGTCACAAAAACTACCTCATATTCACACACTTCTAAGGAAATGATAATAGACTTCCGAAGATTAAGGCCCCCTCTGTGAAAGTTTGTGGGGTGGACATAGAGGTTTACACCTAGATAACAAACTAGGCTGGTCCCTGAATACAGATGAACTGTACAAAGAGGGGCAGCACCGTCTTGACATGCTGAGGATGTTCTATCAGTCTCTGGTGGCAAGTGTGAATTACAGTTTAACAACTCTGATCACCCACTTTAGAACATCTTTAT
The DNA here is from genome assembly GCA_015106715.1 of Bujurquina vittata. Taxonomy (NCBI): domain Eukaryota; kingdom Metazoa; phylum Chordata; class Actinopteri; order Cichliformes; family Cichlidae; genus Bujurquina; species Bujurquina vittata. The sequence goes on from VUQK01014531.1 coordinate 19,308, forward strand.
GGAACAAAAAAAACCATCAGTACTCCTCTCGGAAAATCATTCGTACTAGCAGCCACGAGGCTTTTGAATTCTCATACAAATAGCAGATGAGCCATGCTCAGACGTATGAATTTCCCTCTGGGATCAATAAAGTTATTCTTATTCTTATAATCAGGAAGGAGAAAAATCTACAACTCTTGGAGAGCGGAGATATGGACATTAATTTCATTTGTATGAAAGGCCAAGAATGTGAAGAAAGACGTCAAAGCGCAACCTGTACCAGGCTAGAAACAGCTGCTGATAACAAAATATTGACTCCATGCAAGCATCTGCAAAGACAACACGCTAACACAAAGCTAGTAGGGAAGAACCCACAATGACGTTAAAGCTGAGTGTAGCCTGACCTCGGGTAATAAACACAGTGAGGAGTCGAGCTTGAAGAATTTCTACTTGTGTTCTTACATAAAGACTAAAATAAAGGTCTTGTGTGTGAAGGGATTTTTTTCCCTCTAAAGAGATAAATAAGTACAAATTAACCTTTAACCTAAGGCATGAGTCTTCATTTCTGACTTTGTATAATAAAGTTTTCCTAACCACTGGAAATTTCTGTTCTCTGAGCAGACGCAGACTGGAACTATCCATCTATGGAAATCATACTAGTAGAATTACAGAGGAACAAATCAAAGAAAGAAAAATGTAAATGGATGAAACCTGGGGGGAACCAGCAGTTATCTAATTTGTATGCGTCTCGAGATTATCAGCAATTCTTCCAGAGGTAAAACACAGACACTCACACACACACACCTAAAGATGCCTGCATGTGGCCAGAACACTGTGCAGTCCAGTTCGTCTTCAAATAAACAGCAGTTGGCCTCTGATGCTAATGTGGTTACTGAGACGCAATTTTGCTAATGTTCCCTGAGACGATGAAATGTAAACACTTTCTGAAACAACCACAGCTTTACGGCACCTTCTCCCTTTTATTTAACCGACCCCGTTTGGCTCTTCGTGTCACGCTGGCGCATGAAAATGTTAAAGCATTAAGTGACCAGTGTTTTTTTTTATTTTATTATTATCCTCCACCAACTCTCAGCAGGAAGGTTCAACAACCTCATAATAAAAATACGAAAATATGCAAATGTCATTATGTAACCCCAGCACTGAGATGTTTATGTTTCCAGCTGCTTAAAATGATATTTATTCACATTTATTTGGGCAAAACTTGTGTATAATGCTCTGTGTATAGTAATAGAAACTAGCTCTGAAAGGAATAAATCACAAAGTGCTCTTCGGCTGGTTTTCACCAACTTTGTGTTGATACTTAAAGTCGCCGTTGTTTCATTCTTCTGTTCTCTCTCCAACATGAAAAAACACCCCTGCATATAAATTTCAGTAAATCACTATCAGAGCTTGTTTTTCTGCCTGTCTTTCATCTATTTTATGATAACAGGGGTTTATAGTGGCTCAAGTCCACTGTTATTGCTTCCAATTACCTAATTATCCATCACCAGGAAAGTGCGGCGCTCCATTGCAGCTATGACTGTGTCCAATATTCATGATTCACAGTGGTTATTGCTGATAAGAAAGTAATTTTGGTGAGGTAATCCCAGCTATGTAAAACAAACAAAATTACTTCCAAGTTTCCCTGATTAAGGAAATAATAACATCCAGGTGCTCATTACACAGGGAACATCCCAGCGCAGCAGCTGTGTCAGCTTCCCATATGAAGGTTAAAGGTCACGTCATTCCCAAGCGCCTCTGTTTTTGTGTCCAGGTTTTTTCCAAGAACTAATCAAAAAGGCTACATACATATGAGCCAAAGAAAACACGTTCTTCTGCCTTCTGCCAAGAACAGAAAAAGCAGCAAAACACCTATAAAAAAGTCCACCATAAAAATAAACATCATGCAAATAAAAAAGCTCCTATTAGGTTTGACCCCCTTTTGCCTTTAGAACTGCTTTAATTTTTCATGGTGTAAATTCAACAAGAGATTTTGGTCCATAATGATAAGATAGCAGCATACAGTTGCTGCAGATTTGTTGGCTGCACATCCATTATGTGAATCTGCCTTTCCATCACATTCCAGAGGTGCTCTACTGGAGTGGGATCTGGTTACTGTGGAGGCCATGTGAGTAAAGTAAACTCATTGTCATGTTCAAGAAACCAGTTTGAGATAATCTGAGTTTTGTGACATGGTACTTTAACCTGCTGGAAGCAGACAGTAAACTGTGCTTGTAAAGGGATGGACATGGCCAGCAACAATACTTGGCGAGGCTGTGATATTTAAATGATACTCAATTGGGACTAATGAGCCCAAAGTGTGCCAATAAAATATCTCCCATACCATTACATGGGTAGCAGCAGCCTGAATTGTTGATACAATGGAGGCTGGATACATGCTTTCATGCAATTCTGTCTCTTCCATCCACATGTCAAAGCAGAAATCAAGACTCATTAGACCAGACAACATTTTTTCAATCATCTTTAGTCCAGTTTTGGCAGACCCAATTTGGCACTTAGTGTGGTCCTTTTGTTTCTGTTTCAAGGTGTAATGTGTTGTGTGTTTAGAAATGCTCTTCTGCATACCTTTGCCTTCAGCTGATACAAAATACTGCAGCTAGAGTACTGACAGGGACTAGAAAGAGAGAGCACATTTCTCCCATATTGGCTTCACTTCATTGGCTCCCTGTTAAATCTAGAATAGAAT
>VUQK01014532.1:0-14974 GCA_015106715.1 Bujurquina vittata
CTGAAAAGTGAGTGGTGCTTCAGGTAGAGTTCAATTTGATTTAGCTGGATGAAAACAAACTCACCTTTAAACTCACCTTTAAAATACTTCTATTAGTTTATAAAGCACTGAATGGTTTAGAACCACAATATATTAAAGACTTGTTATCATCGTATCAACCTTCCAGAACACTCAGGTCTTCTGGTTCCGGTCTACTTTGTATCCCCAGAACCAGAACCAAACATGGAGAAGCAGCTCTGGAACAAACTCCCAGAAAATTGCAAAACAGCTGAAACACTAAATTCCTTTAAATCAAGGCTGAAAACACACCTGTTTAAAGCTGTTTTTGATTAGTAGGTCGCAAATAAATCCAGGTGAAAGCTGCTCTAAACAAAATATCTTATTACACACTCCCTATGATTATCACGTGTAACTGCTTGATTATTTCTATGATTATGTGTGATCATTTGATGTTTTGATGATTTGTTGTGTACTACATTGATGTTTTAATGCTTTTCATGATTTTAACGCACATCTGTTTGATTGCCTTATGATGTAAAGCACTTTGAATTGCCGTGCCGCTGAAATGTGCTATACAAATAAATTTTTACCTACTTACTTACTAAAGGAAGCCAGCGTAGATTCTGTGAAGCAAGAGTCGATTTAGGAGATGAATATCAGTCAGAGCGTCTAAATATAAACTGTCAGACATGTAAATATGCTTAGCTTTACCGGTAACTTTTCATCCATCTGTAAATGTTTATCTGATGTTTTTACCCAAAGACAGTGTGCTTTTAATTTGCAAAGTTTATTAGGTGCTTGTTGGTTAGATTTCTGTGTTGTGCTTCCAAGATTACCATTCAGTTCTGAATTTGAGTTTTCCCAGGGTTTAATCAAAATAATGCAAGGTGTCCTCTGCCTTTCCAAAATTGTCAAGCATTCCAGTGCTGCCAGGCATGCTGTATCACATTGCCTGGACATACCAAATGAATAAAAATCTTCAAGTTTTGTGAATCTTTTACCTGAAGTCTGTGTCGGTTCAGCCCAGCTGAAATGGGGATATTTTTAGAAGGGCCAGCTTTTTCCTTTTAAACATATTCAAAATTTTAGTTTAACTTGTTCAGGCACCTCCAGCCTGACCATTTTCCACCTCTGTTATACCTCAACATGCTTTTCTTTCTCTTTCTGCAGCGTTGGTGGCGTTTCTGCCTCTTCAGGCAGTCCACCATTGATCTGAGTGTTGAGGAGGGGGCGGCGTTGTGTCTGCAGGCAGCTTGGAGGGGTTACAGGGAGCGAAGGAAGTTCCTGCACTGGCGGGATTCAGCGATCGTTATACAGAGGACCTGGAGAAACTGCTGCCATCGTAGGGCTCTGGCAGCTACAACAATTCAAATGGCCTGGAGAGGATCCAAGGAGAGGAAGCGCTACCATAGAACATACAGAGCAGTGATACAGTTACAAGCAGTGGGCAGGGGATACCTGGCTCGACTCAGGTGGGTAAAGGATTTGAGTCTGTGGGGAGTTTGAGAAGATCATGATTCTTTTGATTAATTTTTTTCATTAGTAATTTTTAAATGAAGTTAAATAATTTTTGTGGGGTTTATGTATGCACACTGAATTATTAACATATTTTCAGTGATTAAATTTAGCTATTTAATGCACACCTGGTAAATAGGGTCATAGAAAAGTTAAATTATGTGAAAGAAACCCTTTGGCTCTATAATGCCTGAAGCACATTGAATTGTTTCTTCACCAATAAATGTTTCATGTAGTTGTTTTTGCTTTTAATCTAATTTAGGCAGTTAGGCCTTGCTCACAATGATACTGAGTATTTAATGCGATATTAAAGGATGGAAACAATAAAAGAAACTAAAATTGAGGACACAATATCCAAAAAGAAGAGGTGAATTAATCTGCAGTCATTGACCAAGTCGGATAAAGTCCAGAGCATCAGTCTGACAGGAGTGATGTGAAAGAGCAGCATGCCACTGAGAACTCAACTGGGAAACAAGAAAAGGGTCATAGGCGATCTTGGCAAGAGACCTTTTTCATATAAGATGCAGTGATGACTATAATATTATAAGAACTATAAACGTATAAAATCTGCAGAAACCCAAAACACTGGGGACACGTTTTTCAGCACTGAATGTTTTGATTTACTTTTCTCACAATTACTGTTTTCAGGTTTAGAGACTTCAAGGAGCAGCATGAGAGACGAAGCAAACAAACAAGTCCATCAGCAGCGATGGATGCAGAAACCGTGAAAGAACCCACCTCTTCCAGTTATGGCCAGGATGTCTCTGTGGAGCTTTCTGAAGACTCTAAGCCTGTTTCGGTTTACGCAGAGATGGAAAAAGAAGATGACTTGGAGCGGAGCAAGAGCCTAGACGAGAGTAGCCATAAGAACAGGTCGAAACGAGAGAGCAGACGAATGAGAGAGCTGGAGCAGGCACAGTTCAGCTTGGAGCTTCTCAAAGTCCGAAGTACCAGTGTGGGGGGTTCGGTGCCAGAAGACCCGGTCCCAACAAGCAGTAGCACCTTTCAACAGGAAGAGCATCACAAACATTCACCCCAAGGTTCCCCAACTAGTCACGGCAGTTTTGAAGTGCTCAGTGTGGAAGATATGGAGACCGAAGGCTCTCAGTCAGCTCCACTTCAAGAACAACCCCAAACTCTGGATATTCAACTTCAGGAGGGGCTGAGGGATTCCAACCACAATGAGAAAGCTGTGACTGAGCTGCCAGACAAAGTGGAGGGCCCGAGGGCAACATTTTATATTGCTTCTGACCAAAGTCCAGCTCATGAACCAAAATTTGAAAGCCCTAGCAGATCACACAAAGACAGAAGGGAATCCACCTCTCGAAGGCCTGTAGTGGTGTTGATCAGTATGCAGAAAGAGAGTCCTTTAGAAGAGGGAGAGCTGCTGGCAGCCCAAACTCTAGAAGGGGCTTCTCAAACAGGAGCACCCAATTCCCAGATGGCCCCTATTGCAGGCCTTGAGGTCAGATCAGACAGGGAACAACCTCATGGAATTTCTACCCAAGCAAAGAGAGACATATTTGGGGTTGACAAGTCTTCGAAGGTCCCCTTCACTCATGGAGAAAGTCATGAAGTTCCAGGGAGTAGTTCCGCAGAGATGGACATCAAGCTCGTCTTGAAGCCGGCATCCAGTGTTCCTGCTGTACTCCCCACTCAGCAGGAGAGGAAGGCGATCAAGCCGGCAAAGGAGGCCCCCAGCCCGGTCCTGGACACCAAACCCCCAAAAGCTCAGAAGAAGAGCTCCGCCCAGACTGTGATTGTGAACATGGTGGAGAAACCTTCCAGTACTATGTTCTCCCCGCCTAGACGCAAGCTGCCGTTCTCCAAGTAAGCTAATTGTACTTTCATGTTTGTGTAGCAGGGCAAAGGCGAATGTTTTGCTGAAGCTATTTAAATGTAACACCTTTCCTCAAGGCGAATGCCCTACCTTGTGGTCTTCTCTGTGGAGGGTGACTGATCCTCCTTTCAGTCTTTATGAGCTTTACTGATGCAGTTAAGATTTACACAGTTGTGTTCAGTTTCATGTTCACATGGTGTCAATAGGATAACCTGGATCAAATAAGTGCACAGTTTTATCACCAGTTTTCCTTCCTTAAAAAAAGGATTGCGTAACCTATCAATGTCAAAACAGCACTGATAAAGTCACTAACAAAGACTTCATTAGTGCTGTTTAGAGTCCGCAGAACACTAAAAGTATAACCTTTTAAACTGTGGTGGTGTGGTGCAGGTCCGATAAGGATTTGGTGAACCAGGAAAGATCTCTCGCCATGTTCAGAGATGATTCCAAATCTGCTGGATCCAGAAACAGAGAGGTAGGACCCCAGAGCTGCAGGCTCTTTCACGCATTACTTTCACATCATACTTGCCATTATTTTTACTAATTCAGCTGAGAATCTGGATTTACAGTTTTATGTACTTTAAGTCAGGACACTAAACAAGTAAATACAAGCACACAAACAAACGCACACACAGCTGATATATTGTTATGGTTGCCTGGAAGCAGGTGGGCCGCCCCGGCCCCAAAAAGAAAGCCCGAATGTCCCGGACACGCTCCGACTTCCTCACACGGTGTAACTCAGAGGGTGCGACCCAGTCGGACGACGACGATGAATACTACATCCCTGCCCATTCCTGCACGCTGCCCCCCTCCCTGTCTCCCTCACACTCCCACCCTGACGCTGACTGTTACAGTGACTACGAGATGGTAAAATACCAAATCCGCAGAGGTCACCTGACCTCCACACGAGTTTCCTGTCCACTTCAGTGCCCCCTTTTCTACTTTCTTATGTGCATCTGGCCACACGACAGGGGGAAGAGCCTTTTAACAATGCTAACACCGCTGTCGTTTTTCAATGCTGTCGGGCCAAACAGACGTTTCTCTGATAATATAGTAGGACTTTTTTTTCCAGCACTGATGAAGGTCACTTGGTGCACTGAATGGCCTTGCACGTTGCTTTGGTGGCTGCTAGTTTGAAAATAAGGTCCAAGCTTCTAGCCATCTTTTTCACTTCACGTAAACTCACTCTTTTAGGGGAAGCATCAGCATCTGTGAGTTTCAGCTGGTTTCATTCCATTAACACGTGCTGTGCAAAAAATTCATCATCATTTAATATGTTCTTTCACTTCCAATTTATTCCGACAGTAAAATGAGGAGAAAAAAAATCACAACAGGTCGTAAACCTCACACGGTCTCATTGTTTGATTAGTCCAGATACCAAATGGAACTAAATTTACAGTCTCATGAAAAAGAGTGCGAAGTTCCAAGTCATCAGATTTTGAAAGATGACTTTTATACTTGAAGTGTACTTGTTATGCTTTTCCTTATTTTCTGTCACTGTCATGTTCAAGAAACCAGTTTGAGAGGATTGGAGCTTTGTGGCATTATGCCCGATGGAAGCACTCATCAGATGACGAGTACACTGTGGTTCTAACAAGCGGTTATTTGAGTTACTGTTGAGTTGCTGTTGCTTTCTATCAGTGCAGAATATATAATGTTAAATAAACCCTGGTGTCAGACTGCTCTAAAAGCTCCATCTCATACAGATTTTTTGTACTCTTAGCTCTATATGACATCAGTTTCTAATATGGTCATCTCAGCTGCACAGCTCTGTCTGGAAGCACATAAGCTCCACCCACCTGCAGAGGCTGTTCCAGTTCAAACTCTAGTTTGGCTCATGGGAGGTGGTCAAAGACATTGTCCTCTCATATTTTGACCTCCAGAACCTGACCTGTCGTTGAAACTAAACATCACGCGTTACATTGCACGCCACTGCTCCTGCATGCTGGAATCAATACAACCTTGAGCGGAGTAGTTTCTCACTAACAGTGACGATTTCCTGCAGAATCTAACACACGTTTATCTGTCATACACGCTCAGTATGAGACCTGTGCATGTTTATGGTGCTGATTTGTTTTTCAGTTTCCTCACAATTAGTTGATGTTAGTAGTAATAATGTTTAGTAGTAGTTTTGGAAACCACCTCTGTTAGACCCATATAAATCTGCAGAATCCTGTCACAGTCTTATCAGTTGACAGATTTAATAGGTTTTGTACTCTTTCTCACTCTGCATCGTTGTCTTCTCTCCAGTCATCTCACAAAGACCAGAAGAAAATCCATAAGACCATGTCATCAGGGGACCTGGGCAAGATGGAGGTCCTCAGGAAAACCTCCAGTCAGGATGGAAGGTAGATCACTCAAGTCTGTCTTTTTACATCTCACTTTTTATGCTGGCTATTTAAGGGGGGGTTGTTGTTGTTGTTTGTTCAGCAGGATGAGAGGGAAGATGCGATTCTGGAGTAAGACGAAACACAGTGAGAAAAAACTGTCGAGGGAGAAGCAAGCCAGCATGAGTGAAGGTGGAGCAACACATGGTAAAATACTATTAAACATGCCATCCAAGCCACTGGGTAGATTAATATGCACACATAGGCCAGATGTGATCGCATGAAGAATCAAATACATTGCCTGATTTAAATTTGGCTCATCTCTTCTTCAAGATCATCTCCTTGTGCACCTCAGAGCTGCTTTTCAGCATTGCTGCTGTTTATAGATCGCTTCCTGGAAGCTCTGATGGGATCACTTGCACTGTTCCTTTGGGATTTTATCGTGGACTTTGGGGATGTGTAGAGAACAACAAATTTCATATGAAGGATTATTGCTGGTGATGAGAGCTGTGTCTCCAGCTCTGACTGTGTAGTCTTCAGCGGTTCATAGTTTCAAAGCCCAAAGCCAAAGAAACCAGGAGCACGTTTGTCAACGTCCGCGGGGGTGTGCACTGTGAATTATCCCACAGTGGTGTACTGTAGCATCCTGGGGCCTCTGAGGGAGAACGTTAACTTAAAATGACCTCAGCCGTGGTCCCTGAAAACACAGCAGTTTTTCTTTTTGTTAAGATTTATTTTGGGTATTTTGGCCGTTATTTGACAGACAGCGCAGAGGGCTCAAACCCAGACACACACATCACGAGGCACAAGAGCAAGGAGACAGAACAGGACTTCCATGGGGCAGTCTATAAATAGTAGCTGCATTAAATCTTGATAAGGAGATCCAAGAGTAGCTCTGCTTCCAGAATGTTCTGATCACACCAGTGTGCAATAAACACAAATGCAAATCAAAAAAAAAATATTGCCAAATTAGACCTGGCAGTAAATTTTAGACATGGTGTTCAGAATTCATGAACTCCTAGATGAACTAAACATAAACTTTCTCTATATTTGTCTTGCAGAAGGCCCGTCTCCTCCTCACAGCCCAGATTTGGAGGCGGCTTCGTTTGGGGGGGTCAGGGACAGCAAGGAGAACAAGGAGCTGTCTCCTAAAATGAGGAGGCGTCGCAGCGTGAAGATCAGCAGCATCGCTCTGGAACCCGCCCAGTGGCAGAATGACGCGCTGCACATCCTCACCTCGGCCCACGACTATCGCAGCATGAACGACTTCCTCATGAAGAAGGTGTGAGGGCGAAGCTTGCGCACACTTCACTGACTCATAGAAAGAGTAGTGTTTGTGATCCCACTGTTTGTACAGTTATAAATGTTATTTCATGTTGTGTTTGTAAGAGCCCAATTCATTAAAAATCACACACAGCGCACTTTGTGTAGTTAGTTACACAAAACAACATTAAAGGGACAGTCCACCCCAAAATAAAAATGTACAAATATATGCATCTGGATCATTTTAGTGTGCGTTGTTCTTTTTTTAAAGCTGCATTTATCATTTACTGTTAACCTGAGAAACATTCGCTTCTCCAGATTGCTGACCTTGATTCTGAAGATGGTAAAAAGGACACCATGGTGGATCTTGTCTTTAAGAAAGCCCTCAAGGAGTTCAGGATCAACATCTTCAACTCGTACTCCACTGCCCTCGCTGTAAGTCCACAACCTTCTTTTTCCTTTTGGTTGTTGTCGGCTGCTTGATGGATCACATGATCAGGCATATATTCAAAGATCAGAGAAGTGGCCATTCAAACTAGATTTACTCTTTCTCTGCCCTTTCTTTTTTTTGTCCCCTTCTCCAGATGGATGATGGTAAAAGTATCCGCTACAAGGATCTGTACGCATTGTTTGAGCACATCCTGGAGAAAACGATGCGTCTGGAGCAGAGAGACTGGAGCGAGTCACCAGTGAAGGTGTGGGTCAACACATTCAAGGTGTTCCTGGATGAATTCATGACAGAGTATAAGCCCATGGAGGGAACCATCGGCAGGGTAAGAAGGCTAAAAACTGGATGGATTCATTAAATGATAACAAAGAAATTATTTTATTTGTGAATTGTTGTGAAGATAATGACTAATCTTAAAGCATTACAGGTGCTGAAAGACAGAAAACATACATTTATGTCTTTTTGCTCTTTCCAGGCCCCCAAACGTGAACGCAAGAAGTCAAGAAAGAAGGAAACTGACATTGTGAGTTGGAAAAAATGAAATAATAATAATCATAAAAACATATAGATTACAATGAGATTATTGTCTGAATCGCTTGTTTCGACTGGTATTTAAGTGAGCAGGTTGATTGTTGAGCAAATTATGGTACCATTTAGAGTCAAATGGGCTTTAAAACAGGGCTTCACAGGCCAGTGAGCTGGATGCCTTCATCTGTGCTCGGCAGTCTCTGTTTCATATCTGAACTGAGCTGACTGGTGGCTCTGCTGCCCCCTGCAGGTGGAGGAACACAACGGCCACATCTTCAAGTCCACTCAGTACAGCATCCCCACCTACTGCGAGTATTGCTCCTCTCTCATCTGGATGATGGACCGAGCATGCGTCTGCAAACGTAAGGACTACCCCAGGAACACACATTTAATGATTAAATGCAGCTTCTTTTTTTTTATCGCAACATCTCCGACAGCCTATATCAGTATGTTAAAGTGGACATTGGATTTGAACCCAGGACCTTCTTGCTGTGAGGTCATAGTGCTAACCACTGTACCATGTTTCTGAATTAGTCTGAATTACACATACATCAGTTTCTTTTACACTAAAACTACAGAGATCAGAGCTACATGCATAAAGTGTGTTATTCTTAATGCAAAATCGCAATCAGGTGACGCTTATGAGTACTGTTGCTTTAATTTTTCTTTCAGTAGCTGTCAGCTGTCTGCTAGTCAGTCTAAAATTTGGTTGCAAAGTGTATAGGTCTGCCCAGGATCTCTCTCTCTCTCTCTCTCACACACACACACACACACACACACACACACACCAGCAGCAGATCCTAATGCTCTCCTAACTCACTTACCACAGGCACTCACATCCATGTGTGTAGTTTTTCTTTCCACTCACATGGTACTCCTTACACACACACACACAAAACAAACACACTTTCCCTGCATGCCTGAGTGTCAGTAAAATTCGATTAAACCTCCCTCTCCTTTCATAAATCTGTCTTCTATCTAGTTACAGGGCTCCGTCTGCTCTTTCTGAGCGCAGACGTCTCATCAGAACGCTCTGCCGCCTCCACGCTTTCCTGCCTCTTTGAGGTCGTGAATGGCTGCAGCATTGCCTGCTGCTGTCGTGACTGTGAGGAGGTTGCAGAGATGCCTCCTGTCTGATTTTTGTTTGTTTTGCCTACAGTGTGTCGTTACGCCTGCCACAGGAAGTGCTGCTCCAAAATGACTACAAAGTGTAGCAAAAAGGTAGGCGGAGATTTTTTTTGTCTCGATGTTTCTCATTTTAAGATGATGCAGATTCTCGCTGTTCTTAAAATTAATGAAGTCATTAATAGAAAATCGATATCACAGTGCAGTATAATCATTAGTAAGAACAGTCGCCTCTGATGTTCAGCCTTATTAAAGGGACATGTCTGCATGTCTCATCATTACACTCAAATGTTTAGCTTTAGGTAGATTTTACTGTGTATTGCACATTACTGAGTGAGTTCAGTGACTTCATCCTTCATCATGCTGTGTAGCCTGTCGGTGTGAGTTCTATGCAGTAGACTCAGTTTTCTGCGTTTTTGTGCTTGTGTGTTTGTGTACAAGTATGACCCGGAGCTGTCATCGCGGCAGTTTGGTGTTGAGTTGTCCCGTCTGACCAGCGAGGAGCGCACTGTACCCCAGCTGGTGGAGAAGCTCATCAACTACATCGAGATGCACGGCCTCTACACGGAGGGCATCTACAGGAAGTCGGGCTCCACCAATAAGATCAAAGAACTCAGACAGGGGCTGGACACAGGTGAGACTCTGAAATCAGTGAAAACTACAATACAAATGTGTATTTCAGGATTCCTGCAGGGCATAGAAACATCTGAAAGAAGTCTGAATATAAAATCTAGAATTGTATCAGATTTTTAAGAACAGTTTTTCAAAATGTTGCAGTTGCGCGTTTCATGTCTCTGTTATCACCAGTGATTGTGTACTTTTAGTTCCTCATATTTCCCATGTCTGTGTAAGTAAAGGAGAACTTCCACTTTCCATAACAATTTTACAGGAAACACTAAGAGATTCACTTTACTGTGTGGCAGAGAAAAGCATCTAACACTGCAGGGATTAAAAGGCTGTACACTCAGCTAGTAGTTATGACTTGTTTTTAAAAAATTAAAAATATTCCTAAGGCAACCCCAAAGGCATTTGTCTCTTCCCGGGAGTAAACTGGGGATCTTGTCTCCTTGTCCTCACACTCAGCAGGTTGTGGCAGATGACTGCCCCTCCCTGAGCCTGGTTCTGCTGAAAGTTTCTTCCTGTTAAAAGGGAGTTTTTCCCCAAGTCTTTGCACACTGGGGGTCATCTGATTGTTGGGTTTTCTTTCTTTTTGTAGGGTCTTTACCTTAAAATATAAAGCACCTTGATGTGTCTGTTGTTGTGATTTGGTGCTGTAAAAAATTGACTTGAATTTTTGCTTGTTAGGCAAATAACCACTGCGTAATTTTGATTGTCTGACAGCTCATCCACGAAAGAAGACAAAAAGAGAAGGAAAGTCATGTTCATTGGTCTGAACTTCTCTTTCAGATGTGAGCAGCGTAAACCTGGATGATTACAATATTCATGTCATTGCCAGTGTGCTCAAACAGTGGCTCCGTGATCTGCCAAGCCCTCTCATGACCTTTGAACTCTACGAGGAGTTCCTGAGAGCCATGGGTAAACTTATGCTCTTCACTCTCTCTGTCTCTGCTGTTTTTTTCAGTTAGTAAGTTTCAGGAAATGCATTTGCCTGAACTCTGTGGTGTGTTTTTGCTTTTTCAGGTCAGCCAGACAAGCGGGACGTGATCCATGGAGTGTATTCAGTGATCGACCAGCTCAGCAGGACACACCTCAGCACACTGGAGCGCCTTATCTTCCATCTGGTCAGGTGAGCGATGATATAAGAATCAGTATGGCAAGTAGCCTGAATCTGAAAAAAAAGGCTTTAAGTTCAGGAATGGGTGTTGTACTCTGTAAGGCATCAGGATTAAAAGGATGTTGTTGTTGCAGGATTGCCCTGCAGGAGGAGACGAACAGGATGTCAGCCAACGCCCTCGCCATCGTGTTTGCTCCCTGCATCCTTCGCTGCCCTGACACCATTGACCCTCTGCAGAGTGTGCAAGACATCAGCAAAACCACAGCGTATGTCCACAAACTGGCCAGAAACACTTAATCACTGAGGGATACCAGAACATCTCTGCTCTGTTTGCTTCTAATCTAACTGGCTCTCTGGTCTGCAGGTGTGTGGAGCTGATCATCAATGAGCAGATGAGCAAGTACAAAGCTCGTCTAAAGGACATCAACAGTCTGGAGTTTGCAGAGAACAAAGCCAAGAGCAGGCTGACCCACATCAGGAAGTCTATGGTAAGGCCAAAGTGCTGAAGATGTTAGCATGGAGGCTGACATGGCCATTTTATTTGTACTTCTTCCTCTCACTCCTCATCAAAGTCGGTCAGTTTTCAGCTCCACGAGCGGCTGGCATGGTTTTCACACAGCCATGACAGGAGTTCATTCCTGTGTGTTTCTCTACATCTGTCATCAACAGCTTTTGTTGTGTTTTTCTAACACATGCAAAAAGCTGACAAACACATTTAAAGGGGATGGACACCGGGACACCGTAACGCTGCATGTGAATGATGCTGCTGTAATAGTAGCGAAAGACTATCTTCCAGGTTTTTAATTATTTCCATCTTGGCTGAAATTTTTTTCTGACTTAAAGTCATAGAAGATGTTGAAGGACACTTTGGGACACATAGGATTGTTTATACCAGGAAAAATTGCCTTGTTCAGAAGATCAGAAGAACAAGGTTAAAAAATTTAAAAAATATGAAAAAAAATAGTATTCAAAAGGATTTTTTTGACTGCTTTAGCTTCCCCCCCACAATATGTTCCAGCAGAAAAAAGCCAGCTAGTGCCTCATACTAAATACAATATGTAACATTATACAGTATGTCTTCTATTACATGATTTCACCAAGGAATGAAATCATTGTACTCCCTGAGGAGCGCCATGGTGTGTAAAATGTCTTTCTGGGAAGCATTAATCAGAAAGATGAGCTACTTCAGCTTCACAGAATGTGTCCACACTTTCCAAGTAAGAAGGGATTTTAATGCCTGAAGGTCTAGAGATATCTCGACTGGATAAAAATTGGTAAGATAAGGTTATAAAATGATGTTTTTTCTTCCCTCTTTAGTTAAGTTAAGTACCAGATATCCATGATTGTTCTTTTATGGGCTAGATCTGGTCAACCAGTCATGGCCTTTAGAAACAATATCCCTAATCCTCTTTAAATTAGAGCTGATGCAATTTCAGATAGTTCCAAAACAGAGCATGAAACTGATGTGCTCCCCACAGAGATAACAGCTATAAGTTCCAACCCTGTCCGCAGTTAGGCATTTATATACAAATAATACAAATGTAAAGTTTTCATTCACATAAAATTACAATATACCAAGGATAAAAAAGAACACTTTAACTTAACAGAACTAAAATGAAAATGCCTATGTTACGACTTTGTTGAAAAGTGAAATGTGAAAAGTCGTCTTTTCAGGCAGTTAGAAAAACCTGAATCAACCCTAATTTAAATCGTGAATTAATTTTCAGCCACCGAGGAATTTCCTGTTGATTAAAGGTCTAAAAGAAATAGCTGCAAGGCTGGAACTGAGTTCAGTTTAGTTCATGTGGGAAGGTTTAGAAGACATCAAGATCACACCTAACTATTGTTTCTGAAATGTAAATGCATACTTTTTGTTATCCTCCGTCCGGGGCGTCGGTCTGTGAGGTTTTGTGGTTTATAGATTCCAAACCCAGAAGGAGGAGAGCCACGAAATTTGGCATACGTGTTCTTTACTCTTCAAAGATGTGCAACAAAATATTCATATTCCCAGATTTTTAGTACCCTTTGAATATATTTATCTGAAGTGGAGCGTTAACAACACGGAAGATTTCAGACTACTAATACTATGATAATATATGCTAATGGTATGTAGCCCTTTTTCTCATGCCTGATTGGCTTAGTTTAATCATGTGATCATATTGTGCTGTGTGATTGGCTATACTTACCTGATGTATTGATCTAAATGGAGAAAGTGGGGATTCATCATATCTAGCAACTGGCCCAGGTCACTGAACACCATGTTCATCAATGGCAGGAGGTTATCCCCATTGGTGATGGGTCTTGTTGTACAGTATTTGGTTGACAAGGTATTTGGCTGTGATCAGACACTCACACAGTGTGCACTCCGAGTACACAAATTAATGTTACCAAATGGCAATTCTTTTTAAAGCAGCCAAAAAAGCAGCATGTTGGGGGCTGTGATTAGCACTGCGGATTGAGGTGTTTGCAGAGATGATGAGGAGGAAGCCCCTCTCAGTGGGACCTGAGAAAGACGGCTTTTCACCGTTTACTTTTTAAACAAATCTCATTGTTGTTCAGTTGCCTATCAAGATCTTCCTCGGCATCTTTACAGTGGGTACTTTTTAGATGGAAAGACATCTTCAAATGTTTCACTTCCTGACCAACATTAGCCCAGTTTAATGTAAAAAAATCTTTAGACCTGTAAATAACCAAATCCATACTTGAATGATGACCTTCACCGCTCCTTAACCCTAACCTGTCCTTCCTCCTTTCCTCCCCTGCACCCTTCCTTCCAGAAACCAGTACTAATTGCCGTTAGGTTTATGAGCATTACCCGCACTACCACCCCGGTATGTATGCCCCTCCCACACCATGTGCCCGCCCACCACCAGTCCTGTCCTGTCCGTCAGTCTATTTATTCCACTCATACTGTCCGTAACACCGCTCATTACGTCTGCCTGTAAGCCACTTCTCTGTCAGGTGTCTGACTCTTTGTGTTGCTGTTTTGTTATCAGTGGGTTGGCTGTTACGCAGCGCAGTGACTCATACAATGCCAGAATTCTTTCAGATTGCTTCCTAAAAACAGACATTATTACTGACAGACAATTCTAAGCCTATATAGTGTATTCTAGCAGCGTGACCTCTGGCAGCCTGGTCCAGTGTTTGTACTACACGATTAAACTTTCTGGTAATCATTTTATCACAGTGATTCTAAATGATGTATGCTTGGGCTGTCAAAATTATGATGTTAAAAAAGAATTTACAGCAATTATAACACTGTCTGAAATTTTTGAAAAAACAAAAAGAGGTTTCAGGCAAATGATTCTATAACTTTGTTTTTAGTGTGCTGTGTCTCTTTTTTTCAGCAAAGTGATTATACTCAGAAATGTAGGAAGGTGGAGAGAAGAGTCTGAAACCACAGCTATACCAAAAAAAATTGTCAATTCAGTATTATTATACTTTTAATATTAGCTTGATGTCAGAACTAGCTTTATCTTCAATTCCAGGTTGACACAAGGGGCCTACTTTGACTTTATAAAACTGTACAAGAGTGGGATGTAGCCAAGGCAGTACTACATTAAACCTGCAGAAAATACTAAATTCGAGGCCACAGCCAACTAAAGCTAACTCAGTCACAGTCAAGTAGCTGACCTTTATGTCAATGAAGCTACAGTGTTTTTGTGCAGTAAATTTTGAAGCTAAGCTGCATTTCAGATGTTTCTCAGACAATGTGCTGTAGCTGTGTTGTTTGTGTAAATTTAATTATTAGTAAAAATCAGTGATGTTGTTTGGTCTGTCGAGTCAGGTGGAAAGCAGAGTAGGCCAGTAGTGGAGCTAGTGCATAGTTAGTGTGTATTAGTTGGTAGCTGTACCCAGATGTTCCACAGGAGAAAACTCCCCCCATCAACACTTTATGGTCACACTTAATGGTTAACATTTCCAAAACTGAAGTGCAAATAGAAAAGACAGGTTTTCTAAGGTCATTAATGACCTTAATGAAATCAGCTATTTCGGTGAGCAATCGTAGGCAGTAGTGTGCATTTCACAGCGGCTGTAACAGTTTATCGTTGCTGAATGTGTGTTTGAGAGAAGGCAGCACTCTAACTGTAGCTCCACTGATCGCTCTTTGCTTTCTGTTTCTGCTTTACAATGTACAGCCTAACGCAGCTAAACTTAAGGTAATGCCAACCTGTGTGTGTGTGTGTGTGTGT
>VUQK01014533.1:0-11387 GCA_015106715.1 Bujurquina vittata
CGTTTACATTCACCCCATTCACACCCATTCATACAAGCACTTCCATATGTAACTAAGCTAAGTGCTTTTTAATTAGCTAACATTCACACACATTCACACTCTAACGCTTGCGTCGGAGAGCAACTTGGGGTTAAGTATCTTGCCCAAGGATACATTTGCACGCAGCCTGGAGTAGCCAGGAATCGAACCACCGACCTTCCGATCAGTGGGTGACCTGCTCTACCTCCTGAGCTACAGCCACCCTAAGAGTTATGTGGTTAGATACTGTCACTCGTTCTGCCATTTCTTCCTTAAAAACAAAAGTCTTGCTTTACTCAGAATTCATTGTACTACAGTGCTTTTTAAGATGGTAAACGACTAAACTGCTTAATGTAAATTTAGACAACTTTCTGAACTCTGACTATATGGTTCATCTAAAGCCTCATTCACACATGTCTACAGACTGGTTGGCGACCCACAGCAAAGACCGGTTGCTAGGGAATTTTGCTGGCAGTCGCTAGGTGTTGCTTGGGTTTTGCACCAAAAACCTCTTGATAATTGGTTTGATGGCTAGCAGACCGCCATGGCCACCCTTGGTTAAAGGCACCACTTGTCTACAGACACTCGTCAATGGAGGGATAGTGAAACTTGAAAAAGTATAAAACGGGGAATGTATGTCTTTAAAATATAAGTTGTGACTTACTGCTGAAACCACCTTATTTCAAAAGGCACTGCTATTTATTGAGGGCAGGCAGTTCCATTTCCAGTTTGCTTTGCACTTTTCACAGGCAAATGTTTTGCAGACAAGTTGGCAACTTCCATGCAAATTACTTCAGAATTATGCAGAACTGTATACCTTATTGTGATTAGTTGTACCTAGCAAATGCAAGTAACCTCCACCAACCACTTGCCAACTGGTCACATTTTTCCCTAGTGACCGGTGTGTGTTGACAGGTTTTTAGACCTGTGCGCCCCCCCCCCCCAATGCAATAATAGATAGCCTTTGATATGTCATTCTTGGTTAAAGAGCTATGTGGACAAACATTTTTTCTAACTTCTTAAAAGCAACCGCAACTCTGACTGTGTGTATTATTGCCTATTGGATTAGTATTAATATCAATATTTTCTGATTGGATAAAAAACCAAACCAAACCCAAAACAGATCAATCTTAGTTTACATCACAATGCAGTCTGGTTAGCATCAGATTGGTAGAATGTTTTTGGTCCTAACCTCTGGCCACTCCAGATCAACATGCTTTCTGTTCCTATTTTTCATTTTAAACCTAAGCATTAATGTACCCAAGGAAGAAAACATGCCAAGTATTACTCAAAATGTACAACAAAATGAAGCTGATCAAAGAGGCGAGAGTGGGGCTTTTTAGTGTTTGTATGGCAGCTGTTTTTCTAAGCCAACCAAAAGTAAGAGGAGTTATTTTGAAAAAGGGTAAAGAGCTTCACTTTCAGTTGTCAGCTCTTAGAGGTAAGTGTATAGCTCAACTTACTGATTTACAATAAACAAATAAATACATTTCCAGTAACCGTAATTTCAGTGATTTCATCCATTGCTATAATATACAGTACAAGTCAAAACTTGCCCATCTCAGACTTTTGACTTGTACTGTAGTCCTTGAGTACTTAGTTATGCAAATCAGTTTCATATTCACATGTATAAACATACTCCATAATTACTGGCTCAGAGTACTGCACAGATGCATCCAACATGTCTGTAGCTGTCTGAGAAGCTGCATGGGTCTTAATTTAAGAACACTGAACACTTACAAATTGCTAAGCTGACTGAACTGGCAGCTCAGCATTTGTTAGGGTACTCTTTAAGTTTGGGCAATACAGTAGGTCAGTGGATACAATTTAACAGTTGTGGGTTTTAAAAAAACAAACAAACAAAAAACCCATCTTAACCTTATATTTTACCAGATATAATATACACAATAAAACATACACATTGTAAAAATATTTTAGAGTGCAACGTTATGTATGGCAAATTGAAGTACCCTAATTTTTATTTCCCCCTACACAATGTGTCAAAATGAAAACAATTTATCATGGGGGACTCTATAGAAAAGGTAAAAAAAAAAGGTCAAAAATTAGGGAATGAAATAAAATAAAATTAAAAAAACTCCCAAAAAACCTGGGATTGGATAACGAAGGGAGTCAGTTTAGACCAGTTTTTTTTCTTCTTCGTTTTTTTCTTTCACGTAAAAACTGGTCTCGTTACACTTTGTTTAGCATGTTCAAAAATTCTAAAATCTGAAAAAATGTGCACAAATTCTACAGCAATGAAGACATGGAGTGGAGTTCTTAATTCTTAATTTTTCCTTTTAATATTTTTCTATTGATGTATGAATCTCTGTGTGGTTTGCAAAGAATATCTAACTATCCCTGTCAGTACAAAAGCTGAAAGTAAGCATTTTCTGTTCTGGGGACAGACTTCTGACTTCTAAAAAATAATTTTTTCATTGTTACAGAGCGTTTGTTCCACTTGCGGCTCCACCTGGTCAGAATTCCACTCAGTGGGAGAAAGTACAATACCTTTTCGAAGAACTCGGGAGTAGCCGTAAGTACCCATTCTATAGAAAATGCCTACAGTTATGCCTAATTTAGGTCTTGTTTTAAAACAGTTGTTCCCATTACTTATCATAGTGTTTGGTCTTTATTACTTGAAAGTGTACCTAGTTCATTCATTGCTTCACATCCTCAAGGCTTTCTTTATTTCTACTACCAACTTATTATCAAGGTATTACAGTATCATTCTGACCTATAGAGTGATCACTCAGTACGTTTTTATGCATGCAACACCGGGTTTTGGTTTACCATTGCAACCACAGTTAAACACACTTCTATATGATGTATAAGCCAAATGAGCAAGAAGAAAAATGTGAATCATTTCCACATCTTTGGAGAAAAAGAATAGGAGCAGGTTGTCATATCTTTGGTGACTAGACAATTATGTGGAATATCTAGTTCTAAAGTTGATAGGCTAGCAAGTGTTTTTTGGTTAATTATAGTGCACCTTTGAGAGTTAACTGGAACTAAAAGGTATCAAAGATAAGGATGTCAAAAATTAAGTCTGAAATAATTAACATACCCACAGGGGGAAAAATCCTCACTCATGTAAAATAATGTAAAATTGCAACAACTTGCACCATATTACTGACCAAAGTTATTATTTTGGTTTACACTATAACTACCAGCATTCCCCTAGACCCCCTAGAATTACCAGAAGGGGTCATTTTGATCCTGTCCTGCAACAGCAGCAGTAATGGCAAAGAAGCAGTTTCTTGAAAAGGTTAAGCTGTTCATTATAAGGAAATACTTAAGAAAAATAAAAATTTAAGATTAAGTTTTAGGGGTTTAATTTGTTTATACAAATAATTTAGATAATTTGATATTTATAGATTATAAAGGTAAAATATATTTTAGAATGTTATTCCTTCATTAAAAATTGAGTTTGCTACAACAACAACAACAAAATAATAATTTAATAAATAAATTGTTGTAAATGTGGAACAGTGAAAGTTTGTCATCTCAGTGACATCTGGATCTGCTTCACTAGACCTGCTCATCCTTGTTCCACACTGCTCCTTCTAAGTTTGCATCCCTTCAGCTCTGCTCCTCAGGACTGAAACCCATCCAGTTCAGCTGATCTGTTCTGGATTTCACTCTTTGTTTGCTTGGATTAGTACCTCCACACTGTGGACACTCTGCTCAGTTCAACTACGGCTCCCCTGCTGCTCTGCATCGCCCGGAACCCGCAAGGTTCTTCATGTGTTTTGTCACACATTCGGACCCGTTTTTCTCTGCTCTACCCTGACTCAATATCACATCTGTGACCTATTCAACCCTGCAGTGATTATTTCTCTTTTATCTAACTACAGTCCCCTATATATTTATTGATCAGTCACATCTAGCTAGCTCTGGCTCATGATATAGCAGGCTTCATATCAAATTATGTGTTAACAATACGTGTTGCTAGACAACCAGATTAGTTGAGCTCAACGTTTTACAAGCATTCCTATGGGGTCAAAATTATATCCTCAGCGGTTCAAGGTACAAGTGGTTGTATATATTTTTTCTCCCGCAGAAAATTCACTATATGAATAAACCCTTGTTTAAAAGTCATGAAATAGGACATGAAATTATATTTTACATGATTAAATTTTTTTTTAAATAGATTCCAATGAATTAAAATGACCCCCCTTGGCTCTTCTACTGTTAATGTATATTGCAGTCTTCATTGTGATTTACAGTAGGGTTGTCTAGTAATTATTTATGAATAGATCTCTGTATTTATGTCACAGAAAGCGGAAAAATTGAGAATGCTGGGACGTCATGCTTTGAAAACAGATTGCAGTACTGCCCCAAATACTCTTCTCCACTTTTTAGCCGAGAAGCTATAAAATTTAATAAGAAATTGCTTTCTCAAGAAAATATCTTGTGTTGATGCCTAACAACCCTTTAAAAACACCCTATTTGGGGATTTTCACTTGTTGAATAGAACGGCGGCTGAGAATGTACACGTACTAAACACTGGCAAATGTGGAGTCCTAATAGTCCTTTTGGCCTCTTGCCATTTGGGGATCAAGGAGGAAGTTGAACCATCTGCCTCTTTGCATAATAGTGGACCCCTACATGCTCTCCTAACCTTCCTCCTTTGGCACAGGGGGAAATTGCTCGGCTGCTAAGGAAATGTGAGGATCATCCTTTTTGTAATTCCCCATCTCTTCTCTCTCCAGATGGGAGGTTAATTGTGTAAAGAAAAGGCACTTTTACCGCATAACCCTCCTGACTGCTTTGCAACAACTGTGCATTAAAGCTGCATATATTTAATAGTTCCAGCATTACATTTGTTATAGTGTTCAAGTGATACCTTAATGTTTTCCAGATTACTAGCTCTCATGTTAGTATTCAAGACCATACAGTACCATCTTGTATTTTTGGCCATATCTCTAGGGAGAGTGCAGTGGGCGGTAGTCCAGCTTTAACTACTATGAGTACTTGAACAGTATTCCTTGACTTTTTCCTTCTTCGGCATTAAGAAAAGAAATTATAAACTTAAGAGCTTTCATAGTGTTATTTTTTTTTCCTGTTTTGGTATGTTATGCACAAGAAATCATTTTCTTCCCCCCCCACACACACACACACACACAAAAAAAAAGAGAAAAAATCCAGGAAGTCTTCCTTGATATTGAACATTTCAGAAAAACATGGGGGGAAAAATCAAGGCACCACGTACAGCATTTACAAGCATTATTAATTTGTTCTTCATGCATATATAAAAATTTTGCCTGTATTCTGGGAAAAATGTTTGCCAGTATGCTGGAAAAATAAATCAAACATTATTTAACCTGAAATTGCTTTGCTTTTTTCTCCCATGCTTTTTCACATCATTTAATATCAAGTAAGAATGACCAAAATAAAAAAAAACATTACTTAAACCTATTACCTAGAAACAACAACTCTAATAATGTTTAATAACTTTCCTAACTTTATAACCGTCCACCTGCTGTTGTCTGGCAGTATGTGGTTATTGTTGCAGTCATACAGTATTCCTAGTCCCTTCCTTTGAACTTACAACTGCTTCCTAGTTGCTTTTGATTATTCTGTCATTCCACAGAAGTAGGGTGCCAGGGCTAAAGGAGCTCCTTAATAAACACCTTTCTTTGTAAGTCTCATGCATGAACACAAGCCTGAAGGGCTATATATATGTGGGGTAGAGATAAGAGCTGCCTCATTCCATTTCTTTTGGAATCGAAGTTGTACAGATGTGGAAGCACCACCGATAAAAGACAATATTCCCTATGTTTAAGCCCCGGAAAATCTGTTCAAGAAACCAAGAAGACTGGCAGCAAACATCTATCCTTTGCTTTGTGTGGAGTTCATAAACAGAATGTTCTCTACACAGAACATGAAGCTATTGTCTATTTTACCAAGCTCACCACTAAACAAAGGCAGCAAATTCGCAATGAAACACTCGGGAGTAGGAGACCCGTATTCAAATGTTAATGTTAAGCCCAGCTGTCAGACTTCAAAGTTTTCCTTTTGCATACAATACAATAGGGAGCAGGTATATAATTTATCTCTATTTCCACTTCTTTGTCCTGCTGCTTGTGAAATGCCTATAAAGGAAAGTGATAAATGATATAAACAGCACAAATTATACATGCCCTGAATACTGACTTAAAATTCCCATTCAAATGCCACTGTCAAGGAGAAAGGCAAGCGGAGAGCCACCTATGCCCGTGTTGACAGGTGGGCTGGGCATTATGAAGTTGCTGCTGAGAGGATGTGGGATAGCTATAGAGGGACAAATGTGTCGCTTTTTACTTGGAGCACTATGACAGGTGGGATCCTGACAGGGGAGTGTAGCAATCAGTCTCTTCATCAATCCATGTCTTCTAACTCCAACTCTGACAGCTGGTGTGACACCTACTGCTGCCCTTGCCTGATGGGTGGTCCCCTTTCTGCCTCAATCAAAGGTGGCACACATCAGCTCAACCACCACATCAGCATTGAAAGACCCAGCTGTTAAAACACTGGCCGTGATCAATGTATAAAATGACAATGATGACAAAAATGGTAAATAGTATCCTTGGAATGTATCTTTGGGAAAAGAACGTGTATTCATTAAAAAGACATAATAAATCCAAGGTTATCCTCATCCGATCGTATAACATTTATTGTTGATCTTTGGGTTTGAGGCACTCACAACAGACTCCATTTAGAATGTGAAGTACAAGCAGCAGATATTAAGATATCCTGACTTTTAATCAGTAGTGGTTCAAGCTCAAAATCCATTTGCAGGGCTCTGAAAAAGTATTTGCCACTTCCTGATTTATTTATTGCATATTTGTTACTTAAATGTTTCAGATCAAATAAAATTTTATATTCGAGAAAGATAACCTGAGTAAATACTCAATGCAGTTTTACAAATGATGATTTTATTTATTAAGGGAAAAAAGCTATTCAAGCCTACCTGGCCCTGTGTGGGAAAAGTAATTGCCCCCTAAACCCAAAAACTGGTTGTGCCACCCCTGGAAGCAAGAACTACAATCAAGCATTTTTGATAACTGGCTATGTCTTTCACATCACTGTGGAGGAATTTTGGCCCACTCTTCTTTGCAGAATCGCTTTATTTCAGCCACATTGGGGGGTTTTCGAGCATGAACAGCCTGTTTAATTTAATGCCAGAATATCTCAATCAGATTTCAGTCTGAACTTTAACTGGGCTGCTCTGAAACCTTCAATTGTTTCTTTTGAACCACTCAGAGGTGGACTTTTTTGTGTTTTGGACCATCGTCCTGGTGCATAACCCAAGTGAGCCTAACTTCAGAGCACAAAGTGATGGCCAGATATTCTCCTTCAGGATTTTCTGGTAGAGAGCAGAATTAAAGGTTCCGTTATTTACAGCAAGTACTCCAGTCCTGAAGCAGAAAAGCTTCCCCAGACCATCACATTACTACCACCATTTGACTGTTTGGTATGATGCTCTTTTTATGCAAAACTATGTTAGTTTTATGGCAGATGTAAAATCTTGGGGATCATCAAGATGTTTGAGGTTTTTTTGGCAAGCCGTTGCGCCATTTTGGTCAGCAGTGGTTTTCACTTTGGAACTCTCCCATGACATTTTTGCCCAGTCTCTTTCTTATTGCTGAATCATGAACACTGACCTTAACTGAGGCAAATGAGGCCTGCAGTTCTTTAGATGTTGTTCTGGGTTCTTTTTTGACCTTCTGAATGTGTTGTCAGTGCGCTCTTGAAGTAATTTTGGCAGGCCGGCCACTCCTCTGAAGGTTCACCTCTGTTCCAAGTTGTGGCTAATGGCTCTCAATGCTGGAGTCTCAAAGCCATAAAAATGGCTTTGTAACCCGTTCCAGACTGATATGTCAATGACTTTGTTTCTCAGCTGTTTCTTTAGATCATGGCATGGTGTGTTGCTTTTAACCTATTGAATTTGTCAGACGGGTTCTATTTAAGTGAGTGATTCAACAGGTTTGGCAGTAATCAGGCTTGGGTGTGGCTAATAAAAGTGAAATCATGATTGTCATGATTTGACAAGGGGTGCAATTACTTTTTCATACAGGGCCAGGTAGAGTTGAATATCTTTTTCCCCGTAATAAATAATCCCATCAATTAAGCTCATTTTATATTTAGTCAGATTATCTTTTTTCTAATATTAAAATTTGTTCAGTGATCTGAAATGTGTGACAAATACACACAAAAACCAGGTACTTTTTTACAGCACTTTATATATTTGTCATTGTTTTGCTGCACTCTCCTTACTTGTATCTTTCAAAATGTCATTTAAGAGTGTCCAGTGTTTGTAGTGGTGAAATTTGTAATATCCAAAGATAACCTTTTGAAATAACTCATGTTAACCTTAAAAAAATAAAATAAAAAAAAAATTCAAAGTAGCACTTTCCGGACCTTATTTGCACGCTCGGTGGCGAACCTCTAATATAGCCATAATATCGCTTGTGACAGTCTTCCATTTATTGTGGATACTTTAAAAACGACTGTAGACATTTGAAGAAAATGTTCTGTTTGTGGTATTTCATACATTCACCATAGTAGGGTGTGAATGCTTTGAACTAGTGCTGAAACTAAAGATTATTTTGGTAGTCGAATAATCTGTCATTTTTTTCATTGATGAGTCAATTAGTCAACAATTATTTCAATCTTACCTCACCTGATCAACCTTGCCCACCTGCTAACATCACCTTGTTGTCTCTTATCACAATTAAAATGACACATAACAATACGACTTTGAAACTAATCAAATGTATTTTAACATTGTGATAATAACAATAAATATCAAATAAACAATGTATATTAAAGTGATTGCAGTTTTTATTTTTAAATGAAAATATAATATATAAAAATGGCTTCTGTCTAAAAGTTCAAATAAGGCTTCAATTTAAATTAAAAAGTTTTTACTTTTGAGAGGTTTACTATTGAGAATGCACACTAATATTAATGCAATAAATAAAAATAGGAGCTCTTCACTTCTTGGCTAACATAACTGAAATGGTGGCACTCGGCAAAAATCATCCATCATCCAGAGCTTGTCTCCGTTAGGTAAAACTGCACAAACATCAACAGGTAGCAGCGGCGCACTAATGTACCCATTCAGAGCTGATGTCTCAGCTCCAGGGTGCTGGTGTTTTAAGCGCTCAGCATTGCAGTGATGCTGCTGTGGAAGGAAAGCTCTGCTTTGCACAGTCTACATTCAGCTTTATTTTTGTTTTCTGTGAAATTCTCCCACACCTTCGACAGTCTGTCTCCATTTACTTTAATTTTCTCCACCCTCCTCTCTGCTCCATCCCGTTATACTGTTCATGTTACTTTCTTCTTTGTTGGTATTGTTGTTGTTGGCAGACAATGGAGACAATACTGCCCCATAGCTTCCCTTAGTGTATTGCAATTACAAAATCCCACAATAAGTGAAACAGAATAGATGGATGGGTTTAAAATTACGATGCTTTGACAATAAATTCCACATGGACAAATTTTTGTAGTTAGCGTCATCGATTAAATCGATGAATTGTTGCAGGCCTACTTTGAGCATTTCAATTACCAGCAAGATTCAACAAACAATTGCCTAAAAAACATTAAATCAATTAAAAAAACCCAAAAATTAAAATTTTGATAGTTCGTAAAGAGTCAGCTGATGTGTCTTTCAAAGGTCAGTGGTAGAACTCTAATGACTTAGTTTATTTTCCTCCTACAGATGGTCTTCCTGCTCTGTCTTTCTCCATCAGCTCCTTGACCTTGATTGGCATGCTGGCAGTGATCACTTACACGGTGAGTTGACAAGTGGTCAGTGTTATTTGTGTCTATGTGTTCATTGGAGCAACATACAGTTCATCTGCTTGGTAATTAAGCAGTCCTACAATGGGATGACTTCCAAAGCTTGCCAGCCCTGCATCTTTATAGACTTTGCGCTTATTGAGACATGACAGACTGGCATTATAAAATGTTTTTAGGTATGAAATATCACTGAATAGTTACCTTTGTTTTGTCATATGCATCCCACATGATTCACTTAATGTTAAATTGATGATACTACATGTTCTTTCTTAAAAAAAATTAAGTAAGAAATTATTTTAGCTGCAGTGCAGTTTTTGTGTACAAATGGTTGACCCAGTGATCGAGTGGCTTTTCAGTAATAGTAATGCCTTGTGATTTTAAAGCTATGGCATTCAATTGCTCAATTGCTTAAACTGCTGTCTTTTCATCTGGGCACCTGAGACTTTTGCATGATGTATCCTCCTCACAGCCTTCTCAGCCACTTATCTGGTGTGTGTGTGTGTGTGTGTGTATGTATATATATATATATATATATAATGTATATGTGTGTGTATATATGTATATGTGTGTATATATGTATATGTGTGTGTATATATATATAATATGCTTGTATTTTGATTCTCTTGCCATAATTTTTTCCTGGATCAGAAAAAAAACAAAACAAAAATTGACTTATTAATATTGATTTTCACAGCCTTTATTTTGGTAGCTAGACTGTGAATATTACCTGGAGGTTGTGGTTCTGGTGTTGGGGTGGGGTAACAGTGGTTAGTGCCTACTGGGGAAAAAAATACAGAAACACTACTTAGGTATCACCACAGGCATTGAGAGCAAAAGTGACGGCAATCCCCAATCTATTGAGTTTCTGTTGAGCTCATAGAATCCTATTTGACAAATTACACAACAATTTAATGTGGAATTCCCAATGAATAATACACAGCCAAGTCAAGTAAGTTTTAGAGACAGAAAAAATCCATCTCATCTGGGAATCCTCTGTTCTCTCACCTTTGTGTAACAGTTCTCCAAAGAGTGGATAATTACCTAGTACAGTTTGAGGATGGAGCTGTGCTCAGATATGTTCTGGCCCATTCTGCTATGGATGAAATGCCCCGAGGAAATCAAAACACCTGGCGTGTCTTTGTTTTTGATGTTCCTTGTTTTGATAAAGTCAGTCAAAGAAATCAGGCTTTTAGGCGACAGCAACAGCAATCACTCCCTCTTTTATTGTCACAGCCTCAAAACAGAAACTTTTTTTTTTTTAAAAATCTGACTTTGTACAATGTCCTTTTATCTGCTGTATCTCCTCTCTTCTCTAACTACAAGTGTGAAAACTGTTGTATGTGGCAATCTCCCCATATTTCCAAAGAACTGCCTGATTTATCATCTCTTGCTACTAAGCTTGATTAACTTAATGGAAGCCAAGTGACAGGTTCCATAAGCAGTGGAAATGTTTTCCATGACTCCTATGCTAATTTATCACTACCCTTTGTGCAGAACTCGCCATGTACTCTTAATGCACACAGCTCTGTGATGTAAACAATATATAGCACTGCAACCTGCTGTATTATATTAAAGCTGTGCTG
>VUQK01014534.1:56455-68362 GCA_015106715.1 Bujurquina vittata
ATTTATTATGTAGTCTATTTTCTTTTTTTTTTTCCTTTTTTTTTTTTTTCTTTGCTGCTCAGAAATAAAAACTAAGGGCAGTTTACAGAAAGAAATCTCTTTCTCTCTCTCGGCTTGCTGGATTTCCCTGATGTTACATCATGGGTTAAACTCATCATGCAGACATTTGGGAGACTGCAGACACAAGGGCAGCATTATTGAGAGCAAGGTCAGAAAGCTGTTAATTCTTGGCTTAGCTACTAAATTACAGTAATTACCCTCTGCATTCGATATGTGCAGAAAGTTAGACAGTCGTATGTCTGTTTACACCGTGCTGCTAACGAGACAGAATTAGCTGGCCGGTTAGCCAACGACTGGGCTTGCGGCTACCCAGCCAGACAATCGAATGACACAAAACCCTGAGTGCTGCCTACAGTTTGAATGTGCTCCCTTCACCCCCTGACTATGAAATGGAAAATTAATGCCAGGATCAAAACTTCCGCTTATAGAAATTTTCAGAGGCACTGCTTCATTGGGTTTTAATGTCCATTAACCATGCTCAATTGCCTTGTCACAAGCAATTGTCTTATCTGCTAAAAAGCAGCCATAAAATGGAAAATTACAATATGTGTGAGCTATCAGCCAAGCTGTATGGCTTTGTGGTAATTTTCAATTTAGATAAAAACTCTCACTGACTGGGAATATGAAAGCCGTGCAGAATGTGAATTATAAAAGGGAAAATAAGATTAAGTACCTGCATGTCAAAAGGGCAACAACACTGTTTTGACAGCAGATGTTAATGTTGACCCAGTAGGTTCAGAAATTACACGCCGCCAAGAGGCATGGCAGGGACACACACTACCCGCGTTAACAAAGGTCAGACTGTCAGAATGCTGAGGAATTTCAAAATGTCTTTCAAACTGAGAAAGATAATCGCTTTAATAAACGGAAAGTTCATGTGTTGCCGCGTGTGAATTTATTTGAGATGCCTGAAAAAGCTGGAAAGAAAACCCTCAGCAAACGAGGTTCGTTGCTAACTTTTCACTACGTGTTTACTTTTATGCTGTTCTGCCCTTCTTACCTGTTGTAAGGTGTGGAGAAAGTTGCCATCACTACGTCCCTCCCATTGATGTGAATGACATCGGTCACAGCTTGCAGGATGTTGAAGTAGAAGTGGGAGTCACCGGGGATGGAGCAGTTCAGGCGAGACTTTAGAAATGAGGTCCACTGCTTCTCCAGAACACGTGGCGATCCGCCGCGGTCGTTCTTGCAAACTCTTGCCACCCGCGGAAACACGACCTGGAGAAGCCAAACGTGGGTTATATTTAAACAGCTTGAGATGTTATCTTTATAAGCGTGCGCATCACATCGATAACCTCAGCATTTTTTCTGCTCTAAGGCCTGTCTGAATGAGAGAAATCTTTGGTACACCACAATGCATTAATCTGGGGTTTCATCACTTTATAGCAAATTAAAGACAGAAGAAAACTGGCACATTTGATATGCTGTTAAACAGTCAGCACCTGGCAACAGAAAGTTTAAAGTATACAGCTTCAAATGGGACCGAGCTCTGTAATTACAACTTTGCCATAAGATCACGTAGCCAGGAATTGTAATTAGTTGTTGTGACACTATACTTAACAGCTATAAATCTTACCCTGAACTGAAATTGATGGTGTGAATGGGCGCAAACATGCATTTAAAACAGATCCCTACACACACACACCCACAGACAACCACACACACACACACACACACACACATACACACCCTCACTCATGCAAACGCACCACAATCGTCTGCTTTCCCATTGAACCATGCACAAATATGAATTAAGCAATGCAGCAATTCCAGCTAAGACTCCAAAACCTACACTAGCCCATTCGGTGTGAAACTTTAGATTACTAAGATTACATGAAGTGTATCAGAGGGTCACATTTCTACACTCGCTAGTCAGTGAGTGACTTGGACACAACTCGATACACACATAAATGGTCCAAATATACACATCGCTTTGCTAAACAAATGCCTTACTGGAGGCTTTTTAATTCACTTGTGCAATGGAAGGTTTATCCTTTTGTATTTTCCGGATAACACTGTAACAACCCAACATTAAACCTAAAGCAAACAACTTGCCACAGTGGATTTATCGGTTTGCCATAAAGCACAGACGACTGTTTGCATTGTCAGGGTAGGCCAGTCCTTTGTGTAATAATAAAGAGATATCATTCACTAAATGTTAAATTGCACTCTGCGCCATCAGTTCTAGCAGCACATACATAATTATACTGACACTGCTTTCAAAACACCCGGCAGATTGAGAGGCCTGATCTGTATTCATGCTCTGCAATAACACATGGCTGTCACTTCTGGCAGTGAATCCATTATTTCTATGTTACCTCCGCTCTGTTCTCATCTCGTCCCCTCTGTCTTTCTCACTCTCTCTTATGTGTTTCCTTTCATTTATTCTGCAAAATATAAAAGGAGCGATTCATTTGCATAACGTATTTTCTTCTACCTGGCGTCCAATTAAACTTTTGCAGGACAGAGCCCAAAACTGAACTGAAGAGATTAATAGTAAAAGACTCTGTCCCTGTGGTGCAATACCTGCGGAAAGCTTGTTTTTCTTCTTCTTCTTCTTCTTCTTCTCACACTTTGTCTCAGTTCTCAGAGACACTGAGGTGGAATTTCTCTTGGGAAACACTGAGAGGATAGGCCAAATGGATGCAATGCAGGACGGATCCGGATGTGCAATTCAAGGAATATATTTAGACTTCAAAATGGGATCTCCATCCATATATTTTTTTTAACCTATTTTAGGTGCTGTATCCTGCCTTGTGTTTATCTGTTGCTGAAAAAGGGTTTGTCCACTTTACTGCTCCTGAAAGTCTCCTTTCCGTTATGCGATACCCATATCCTGTTAGTTTCCTCGGGCGCTTCCTGATTCTCCAAGTAAATAGGAAGTCATCTCTGATTAGAGTTCAAACAATAGTCTGTGCTTACCTTTCCCATTGTATTGTACTCCATGGCAATTTCCCGAAAGAAGAAATAGATGAAGTCCCCATAATTGACTGCCTGGACAAAGTAGGGCTCTGCCGGAGAAAAAAGAAAAACTAACATGAGTCAAAGAAGCATTTTTGCCGTGACTAAACAGTTCTGACACCATATTTCACAGTAAACAGCCAGAATATCCGTCATATTATGCAGAAAGGTACTGACTGCGTGCCTTGAGAGCCTCAAACTATCATCCATCATATCAACAAAACAATTCACATGCAAGAAAAGGCGGACCTTTCTATTGGGTTTTGACAGACTGGACTTGTGCTTGTTTCTCCCCAGGGCAGAGTCATTTTCAACACTGCCTGGCGCAGGTTGGCAACATAACTGCATCAAAACGAGCATGTAGCAAAAGCACGAATGCTTCAGCTCTTCATACCGTCATTCATACACAGAGGCAGGAACACATGTTTGCACATGAATCATAAAACACAAACACATGGTCACGCATGCATGTCCAAACCCAGTTTGTTTTTTTTTCTAACTTGTCAGTCAGCCTGCCACTTTCCAACCACGGGGACTGCATTTGTGTGTCCCCCACTCACCTTTCAGCCATTTGGAGTCATGTTTGACAGTGCGCAGAGTCGGGCTGTCTCCAAGGCTACGATAGATGACCGCATCGATCGCTAGAAAGTCTGTTACGGTGGCCGAGTACAGCTTGCCATCTGGAGAGCGAACACAGAGCGAGAAAGAGCAATAAGGAGGAAAGATGGAGACAAAGAGGGAGGGAAAGGAATGAAGAGAGAGAAGAGACATAGGGAGACATAAAGGAAAAGAAGAAAGTGAAGAGAGTAAAGTTAAATCAAAACAGAAATGCAGAAAGCCACCCAAAGACTCCTGCTCTCTGTGGTGAGATACACAAACAAGTTTCACATGGCTCAAACGTGGAAAATGAATGAATCACACAAACAGAAGGCGCTCTTTGATGGACAACAAACAGGCTGTACACACACTTAAACATTTGTAATTGGCCAATCTTGCAAGCACTCTCCAAAAGCACAAACACTGTAGCCCTGCACTCGCATACAGTCTTAGAGCACCGCAGAAACAGTCGCGTGCTTACATGCACGCACATACGCGCACATTCTTCACAAACACAACCCACCGTGAGCATGACCTCAGCCTGCCTCAGCTATAACCACAGTGGAAACTCAAACTACATAATTGAAAGGATAGCAGTCAGAGGAACCCTGTTGATTACTCAGTGCTTCCAGCTTCTTCCAAGCAGCTCTGCTACACATTAACTGGTCAAGCTAGGCATTTAATCTTGTCCTCTGCTTTAAACCGGCGGGGACAGATCATCAATACCGCCATAAATCCTTTCACAGCAAATGTGTATAGGGACCGAATGTCTTTAGCAGCCTGTGGGTTCGTTGCTCCAGAAGAATCTCACCACGCCAACGGAAAGCTGACTCATTCTGGTCACATCCATTTGTGATTTATTTTAATCTTAGGCATTTTGAATGTAAGCGAATGGGGGACAAAGAGAATGGCAGAAAAGTACAATCGGAGGAACATACAGATGAATCTGTTACCACAATACTATTAAAGTGTGTGCAGTAAGAAGAGCAATGTAGCTCCAAGTCTAATGACTTGCTCTGGTGCACGTAACATAGATTGGCTTTCTTTTTTGACATGTCGGAGTACTGCCATTAGAGCAAACCGCAGGGTATTAAGAAGAATATTAAATACAACCGCAACTAATCCCTCACTCAAATACACTCAACTTTCCCATCTAGCTCCAACAGTTTCCAACGTTTTATAACTGGAGATAGGAGAAAATTGGGATTAATGTTTCTGCCTCATGGCAGTGAATGAATAGCAGAAATATCACATATAAACTACTTTCACCTCATGGAAATGTGTGTTCCTTTAATGTTGAACCAAAGGACGGTTATCGAAGTTTAAAATTCACAGCGATGTTAAACGCCTCACAGATCACTGTCAGTTTAGCGTGCACAGAAATGTTTAATCTTACCAGCAAAGAGGGCAACGTTGGCG
This sequence comes from Bujurquina vittata, assembly GCA_015106715.1. Classification (NCBI taxonomy): domain Eukaryota; kingdom Metazoa; phylum Chordata; class Actinopteri; order Cichliformes; family Cichlidae; genus Bujurquina; species Bujurquina vittata. Next base: position 61,493 of record VUQK01014534.1, read on the forward strand.
TGCTTGGCATCGTACGGACAGCGTGCCATTCCACTGATCTCCTCTCCCTGAGCCTCCAAGGTGTCAATCTAAGGTCAGGAATGAGATAAAAGGTCAAGAGGAGGTCAAAATAAAGGAGTGTGCAGTGTCAAAGAAAGCAATGTACTTGGGGTGGGGGGGGGGGAAACGTAGGGACTCTTGGTTCCCACTTGGAGGTAAAGCTTTAGAAGGGGAAATGTGTCCAAATGTCAAGACAATCAAAAACTATAGGCACCGCTAAAAAAAGTGTTGAAGTGAAGAAAAATGGTGTGAGTCATAATAAAATAGCCCTCCAAAAGCAGCCCGGGAGTCTGTCCATCCAACTCTGACCTTAACTAATATCACTTGTATGCCACTCTGGTGTCCTACTGAGGGCTGTCAGAGCATCAGGGGATCTCTTCAAAACTGTCATGGAGACAGATTAAGAAATAAATAAAAATAAAACATTTCCACAGCAACACATTTCACAGTACGGGTGGAAGTGGTTCACGTCCCAGTATCATCCTTTATCCTTCAACTGTGCTCGTTTTAAAGAAGCGTTATAATGACTCTCAAGACTGATCTTCAGCCCATTTACAACACCGCTTTCCCCTGTCCTGATTTCTAAAGCCTGTGCTTTTGTTCTGAAGAGGGGGGAAAAAATGAGCAAAGGAAAAATAAATTAGCACACAGCCCTGAGCAGGGAATGTGAGAATTTTTTTCCCCAAACTACAGTACTTTTTAAATACTAGATCATACAGTAGCCTTTTTTTTTTAAAGTCATATTTTGCAGCACCAACTTTTTCATGCGTTAAGAGCTCTTCCTTGGGCAATGCTTACCTCCTGGTTTTGTATATTTCAGAAGAAATACTCATTTTAATTCCACCCTTTTCTCAGCATTGTGAGTTAAGTGATTCAATTTTGTTATTCAGTCACTCAGCAGTCTCGTTTCTTAGAGCTATTTTGAGCCATTGTCCATTGTTTTTAAAAACGCTAGTTTAGGTTTTAGTGCGTTGATCGCTGCGAATTGGAAGTCAGACAAGTTTCTTTTGTTTTGAGTCCAGTTTAGTTGCAGTGCAATTGGCAGAGCATGGCAGAAAATCAGATGTGGGTGAGAGGTCACTATCATCCCACCATGGGTAGGCTTGTCTTCCCCAGCACGCCTCAGGACACACTCTCTCAATGGCTTAACACACACATAAGAGAAGAGAGCAAAAGCTGCACTGCACTGACCAGAAGCTGAGGTCAGGGAAGATTACAACACACACAGTTTTACACACAATACATAGTCATTTTTCTTCTACATCGCTGCTTCTATCTAGCCTATACGTTTCTTCCTTGCTCTCAACAAAGAGGCCCGTAGCTTGCCAAGGCTGCAAACTGCTTACGCCGCCCTTTCTGGTTTCTAAACAGGTCATTTTGTTTTCTATTCCTGTCTCGACGGAAACGGTTATCATCTGCCCACTAAAAAGGTCACACACACACACACACACACACACACACACTACGGCACGACGATGAGAAAGCTCGCCAGAGAAATTGTTGAGGCTGATTTGGCAGAGAATATTACAAGTGACCTTTTACAACAAACATAGAACCACCAGTGGCAGTGTATTTCTCGATTTCTCATTCCTTCTGTTTCTCGAAAAATTGTGGAAGGATAATATATGGAGGCAAGCCGGACATATATTGTTATTAGATGGGGGGGGGGGGCTGTAATTGTAGATTAGGCTGAGTTAATCATAAGAGACTTGAGTAGCTGAAGGTCATGTGTGTCTACTGAATCAGAGCGTCTGTGTGTAGAGCGTGACATGGGAATTCGGTTAAGCTTGAAACGTCAGCAGCTTCTGTGTCAGCTACCTAACACAAACACTCCCTCCTTCACTGACACATCACAAACATACACTTACATATCTGTCATACCCCCCCCCTTCTGCCCAGTCCTCCATCTCCTCAGTTGGATTTCACCAAGGTAGTGACCTTTGTCTAGTGGGTTTGGCCGGCTGTCATTAATCTATTCCTGCCGTTTGAACAGAGGAAGACACTCCCAGCCCGGCCGCAGATAGCGCATGGCTTCAGTCTCCTGTCAAGACTGCATGTGAACAGAAACAACAGCCTAGTGCTGACTTCCATGCCGTTGTCTGAAGCAATAACCAGTTGGGTTTTTTGTTTTTTTTTTAAACAAAAAAAGGGCAAAAGAAATCTATAAAACTGCCACACTGAACCGTAATGTTTTTTTAAACACTACCACGAAGATATGTGATGTCTAAATGGCCAGATGGATTTTGATTTCTTTACCTTGTTTACCAGGAGAATGTTATTATAATGTCAGCTCCACTCGCTGCAAAAAAAAGAAAGATGTGCTTCAACTTAGTGGAAGCACAATTCAAAGCAGTTTGAACAGTAGCACTGTCGCGCTTTGTCAGGCCCGCCTGAAAAAGGCACTGTTCTATAGGGAGCTACTGTAGCTTAGCAGAAGAGTTTACAGCAACCCTGGCGCGGGTTGAAGTGCATCTAGATGAATTAATTACTACAACAGTGCATTGGTGTTTTCCATAGGCTATATGCTAATTAATTAGACAAATACAATGTAGATCCAAAACATGCCCATCAGGAGTGTTTTAATTGGTTCAGCATCAGCTACAGTATTCAGGGTGAGGGACATGATCTGATTCCATGTCTGTGTTGTTTTTATGAGGATGCTTTTATGGTCTTTATTTATCATTGCTGAGGGATTTGTGAAATCCTACCGAGGACAAACATAGGGTAAACTGAACCAGCGTCCCACTTATTAAGTGTTTGCTCGGAACAGTTTCCTTGAAATATCACAGAGTTGTTTATTTAATAGAATAAGCGCAGCAAAGGGCATATTTACTGAGATATATCCATTTGCAAAATGGTGCTTCCAAAATAATACATGGCTTATGCAGCTCATGAAAGGGCAGCCATACTGACAGACTCTACTGGTGCTGGCATACTGATACGTTTTTAGAGGATGACCTACAGTTTGTGGAAGCTTTTTAGTCCCAGAAAATTTATTTGTATGCAATCCATAGTTCCACCTGCAGCAACCTTCCGCATCTATAAAGGTCAAGTGCACAAGTTCACACCTGGACCAGAAGCGGTGTTGTAAACCAAACAAGGACATATCTCCCGGGGAGATTAATAGTCATGGCCCATTTCTCTTCAACCTGTTTCTGAGCACTGGGAGGATGAAACCTTTCCCTGACCACTTTTTACACGAGAGCAGGAATTTTAAGTCTTAACCAGCTGGAAAACATATATATCTATAAATATCAGACCTGTCCTCTTCTAAAATTACCAATCTCCTTAAACAAGCATAGTGAAGAATCAGTGCACGTTACACTCTATTAAATTTGTATTGTCTTTTATTGAAATTATCGTGTCAGTCAACTAGCCTCTGGGAAAGCTGCAGTAAAGAACGGGAAGTGTGGAAGTATTTTCACCTCTTCATTTCAAATGCAAAGACTTGGAATGGATGAAATTTCCCAGTACACCTCAGATGGCTGGTATCAGGTCTAAGACGCATCACCTGGGAGTCATACCTCCAAGACTCCCCACTGATTCCCCCTGCTTCACCCGGCAACAGGCGATGAAACTGACTCCAGTCATATATCAGCCCAGCTGGACGGGGTGTTTATTATTACAACACAGCAAGGGAGTGACAGAGGGAGAAAGCAACAGAGGGAAAGATGGTGGAGTGGTGGGAGCAGTGAGGGAGGGAGGCGGAATTAAGGCTGGCAGAAAAAGAGGAGCGGTAGGAGGGAGGATGAATGGAAGAAAAAAAGAGAGTTGGGTGCCATGTGGTGCTAAGGGAGAGGACTGTGCCATCCTGCCAAGGTGTCTGCCTGTGTTTTTTCTATATGAATGCATTTGTGACAGTGCATGAGAATTGATAGGTTTGTTAAGAAAGAAGAAAGACGGAAACTCAAAGATAGGTCAAATCAGAGGTAAGTAGGCAGGGGAGTCACTAGAACAAAAAACAATATGAGGTGATGCTGGTTTGGGCGGCTGCCCTCCGTGCCCCCTCTGTCTCCCCCCTCTGTCTTCATCCACCCCTTCTCCCCTTCCATGCCTCCCGTTCCCTCCCCGCTTGCCCTCGCAGCGTTGTTGATTAATGTGGGATGAGGCTGGCCCCGAAACAGAAGCTCTTTTCAGTGCTGTCACACTGGGGAGATGGAGAGGCAAACTGTGGCCAAGGTGGATTTAACCACAAACACATATACGCACACACAAACACACACAAATACACTTTTGACCAAGCAGAGTGGATGAGCCCAGCACGCCATCAAAGGCCTGGTATCTGCCCAGAGAGTTTGCCAGCCTGCCAGCAGTACAGTGTGTGTGTGTGTGCGTGTGTGTGTGTGTGTGAGAGAGAGAGAGAGAGAGACAGAGACAGAGAAAGAGAGAGAGGCCTTCTTTAAAATGTACACAGTTTCCAGTGTTTGTACACATTTTCTTGTGTACGTGGGTTGGCATTTGTGTGGATTTGTATGTTTGTGTAGGCAAGACTTATTTTGTTGCATTTTTAAAGGTGTCAAGACTTCCTTGTAGTGATTTTGGTAATGATCCGAGTACAATGGCTATTTTATTCAACAAAACATTCAGATGTGAAAGGGCAGTTGCAAACACATAAACTCACTTGGGTAAGGTAGAGCAGGTCAGACTAAGCAACTATGAAACCTGAATTTTAATGATCGCTGTTCTTTAAAGAACAACAACAGCTTTTTGTTTTGTTTTTTAACTGTTATTGACTGGATTTTTACTTTAAACAAAACCAATCGATAAAATGCATCGATTTTCACGTCGCAGGTGCACACGCGGCCGTGCATGCAGGCGGAGCCATTTTACCACACCTCACAATGATGTACAACACTTCCCCTCCCCTCCCATTAACTCCGGCCGACTTGCAGCAATATCTGTGCAGCAACAGCTACAACACAAACCTTGAAACCATAACCGGGGGCGCTGTAAAAGCTAACCGTGCCTGATAAATGCGGAGACATAAATTCCACTTTCCCTATTGGAGGAGTCACTGAATTGAAAGACGTGCACTTTGTGTGCTTAGCATGCTGAACCACAAAGGCAGTGGAGCGGAGATGTCTTGTTTTTCTGGTAAGCAGATCTGCTGAACCAAAGCCGGAGCGATTTTCCCCACAGGCCACCTAGATAACATCTCTGTGTGTTCTAACCATCACAACACATCCTTACAAAGCAAACAATAACACCCTTCAGGACAGGGCTGCTACTAAGTGTCCCCGTCCTTTCGTCTTTCTTACTGTCTGCATGTCTGTCCGACTGTCCCACATTCTTCCTCGCCATCGTAAGATGTTCTTCACGCCGGATCTGTCTGGACAGCAGTGCGCAGTATTTCTATAGCATAAGGTTCTCATTGACGACTGAAGCAAAGCTCGCTTTGAAACTTGTTTTGAGACTGTGCTAAAATATTTTTAATAAATACCAAGCAAAAATGCAATATTTTCCAGTAGCAAGCATTACAGAACAAACAATAGGTCAGCCAAGCTGAATAAATTAAATCAATATAATGGCAATTTTGCTCTTTTTTTTTCACAGTAGGATCAAAAACATCAGATTTATGTCAGTAGCAAAGAAAAAAAAACCTGACAGCTTCGATTTGCTTTTAACGTTTGTCCATCTGCTTCCATGTATGGCGAGCTTTGATCACCTTTTTTGTGTCTACTTTTTAATGACACCTCTATTTTGGTGCATTAACTCAACCTTAATATCTACCTGTGCTTTCCTGAGTGACTCAAAGTCAATAAAACGCGCCATTTCGTTTCATAGTTTTCCTTTTCCAGAAGGAATGTTGAAGCTATTCCAGAAATTGAATATGGCTGGAAAGATGTTTTCAGGAGAAGGTTCAAACTGAACTGAGTTTGTCACCTGGAGGTAAAGACACAGGAGGACGGCCTGCTGAGTGGTGAAAGTCATCCATCTATGTCAGTGACTCGATTGCCCCCCCAAACTCTCATATGACTGGGGTAAAAGCAAACCCTTAGTGTGTGTGTGTGTGTGTGCGTGCGTGCAGGAATTTCAAGACACCTGCTGCATTTAGTAGATTTGAAAAATGTCTGTCACTGAGATGAAGCAAAAAATGGGCAAGAGCACACAAACAGTCCTTCTTGTGTGTGTTTGTGTGGTTCGTGTGATTTGTGTGTTTCCCTACCTTGTAGGTCCGACAGGAGGGGTTGAAAGCATTTGTTCCACAAACAAATAAGGTGTCTTCATTTTGCTGCAGAAGGACTTTGATGAAATTGTGACACTCATCCTTCAGGGAGAGCAGGGCAGGGAAGAAAGAGAAAAAGAAGAAAGGAAGTCCATGGTGACATCTGTGTCTGTAGCCATGTGTCTTTTGAAGTGCAGCACGGGGCACGAGGTGAGCAGGCAGAGGCATATGTAACAAACACAATATCATGACATGCATTTGATCACAGCACATAAAGGCAAATTCGCAGGAGATTTTAATGTGCCATTTAACGTCTTCTCCAAGAAGAATGAAAGTGTTATTAAGTTCGGAAAAAAAAAATAAAATTATACAGCCGCTAGATATGAAGATTCCCACTGATATGCTCTATAAATTCTGACAGCAGAAGGTTATATGAACTGAAAGAAATGTGTTATTGCACCTTCAGGATCGTGTCTTTAAAGCTGTGTGTGTGTGTGTGTGTGTGTGTGTGTGTGTGTGTGTGCGTGCGTGTGTGTGTGTGTGTGTGTGTGAGAGAGAGAGAGAGAGAGAGAGAGACGGAGCGGGAAAGACAATGAAACAGAGAGACCACATGCAGCTACATCAGTTACAGGTTGTCTGCAATGCACAGTGTGCGACTGACTAGA
>VUQK01014536.1:0-12416 GCA_015106715.1 Bujurquina vittata
GAGTGGAGAGCTACAGCTGTTTGCACGATATGCAAACTGATGGGTGTCAAAAGTGTGTGTAAGTGGGGGGGGGATGGTCTTTGATGTGCTGGAGAACCAGCCTCTCAAAGCACTTCATGATTATCGGTGTGAGGGCCACCGGGCGGTAATCGTTTAAAATGGCAGGAAGAGAGAGTGACACTCATTAGTAAAGTAGTTTCAGCCTGTTTGTGAGCATGTGCACTTGCAGTTGTGATTAGGAACACCTTCACAGCAGTTGGCCAGTCGATCGTCCAGCAGACTTTCCGTGACAGCTGTGCCATCATCTATGGTGAGCGCAGCAGACGATCAGCCAGTGTAACAGTGTAACAGCAGTGACCTTTGAACAGGAAGTTGCTATTTTGTAAAGCATTGCACCAGTTCCAGGGCGTGAAAAATAGTCAGGGTGTGAGCGGCAGTTTCCTGCAGCTGGTGCGCAGCAGGGCTCAACCCAGAGGAATCTCTGCAAAATCAGGTTTTTATTCAGCATCAAAGCTCTTGGGACTTCACTGTGATACCCAGTTTTTCTTTAAACAAAGGAGAATAAAAAAAGAGTCAAGCTCAAAGAATAAAGCCAGTAACACGAAACCAGAGTCACAGAATACAAATATTAAAATAATTCAACCAGGTTCAAAAAACTAAAGGCGACACTCGATCGTCACAGTGTAACACTACACCAGTGAAACATTGGGGATATCAATCGGCCAATTCAGAAGCAGGAACCATTTCAGCTACTTTGGTGCAACTGAGAGGGGCAGCAGTTGCACTGCAGAGGCAACAAGGCAGCCCCCACAAAGGGAATGCTTTAGCAGGGTTTGTTTCGTAGGACTCCAGCAGTGCTGCTGCTGAACTGTTGCCTCTCTAATGTACCTGCTCTAAAAACATGGTGCTGGTGGAGTCTTCATCTCTGCCATCATCTCCTTCATGACCTGGTGGCCCTGTGTCACTTTTAGATATTTCAGACTGCCACAGTGAGGACAAAGATGCTGTGGGTCCTGTACAAGATGAGTCAGAACTGTTGCTGCAGGTCAAAGGGCATCCACACATTCATCAAGTCCATGTTTCCTGAATCAGAACATTTAAAGAGGGGTGGTTGGTACCTCTCTGTATAACAATACAGAGAGGTGGTGTTATCATTCTGTGAAAGCTTTGTTTTTATGCTCCAAACAGATGCTTGTAGGACATAGAGCAGGTCACAGGCAGTGTTAATTACCCCACAGCCAGATACCATCTGTACTTCCAAAATAGTGACCCTTTGGCATTGAACACATTGCAGAGGGAGGAGACTTAAAGGGAAGCTCTGGGATTTATGAATTACAGGCCAAAAATATCCCGGGTTGAGCGATGACTCCGATTTTACTGTTTTTATAGACCTTTTTGTCCTTCAAATAATTTGTGATTGGTGATGCTGCATGTTGCTCACTGAAATGTAATTTATATTTGATAAATGTTGTGGGTAAAAAACAAGTTGGAAGGTTCCTGATGGAGGAAGATCAGCGGAAAACCGTTTCCATGAAATCTAATTGTGTGAGTTCGTATACTGAAATGCATTAAATGTTATTTAAAAGAAAGTGCCTTGTATTTGAGCCTGCATATATGCCTTCATTTTGAATCCACTCCTCAAAACACATTCATTTCTCCTGATAGTAGAAAAAATACCCAAAAGTATTTCAGTGTGAACCACGAGGAGTAACGGTCTGTCTCTCTCTCTCCTCTGTGCAGACGGCCTCCTCTTCCTCCGGTGCGACCTGCCGTCTCTGCGAAGGTCGAGTCCTCCCCTCCGCTTTGACCTGTGGAGAAACTTTTGGAAACCCCCTCAGAGAGCAGCTGAAGGTGGAGATGATGAAGATGATGGTGACTCGTTATCGGATTTCATCCTCATAAGTGTAAATAAGCATCGATGTATCTCCAGAGTTCAGTGCCTTGCTCAGCAGCACCTCAGCAGTGGTTAATGTGGACACTTGGGTCACATTAAAGCTTCTTGGTAAGCCCCCTGGGGTAGGTGGGGGGGCTCAGTGCCTTGCTTAAAGACTCCTGGACCAACCTGTGATTAAAGAGCAGTGGTTTCCAAACTGTGGTCCGAGGCCCATCTGCAGACAGAAATAACAAAACCTGTTCAGCAGGTTCATCATGAGGCGGGTCTAAACGTTTATCAGGACCGAATCATCGTCAGCTCAGACTGTTATCAGGCGACGTCATGGACGGCTCCTGGATCTTCTTATCAGTAAAGAGACTGGATGAAGGTTCGAGTGGACAGTGGGAGATGAATCAGTTACACACTTTTATTTTCTGTTATGGAGAAAAAATCTGAGATTTTTACAATATGGTTTAATATTTTCAGCAAAAAATCAAATAAAATCTGATATTCTCCAGTGTTTCACACACAGATTCAACTCCAGTGACCCACCCAGGTGTGTTATGCAGCTTTTATTTCAACACAATCAGTTTACTGTTAGACAGCGTCCTCGCTCTTATTTTGAAAGAGCGAAGCGCCGGCCCTTCCAACTCATGTTTCCCTACAGGCACGCCCATCAGGTCAGCTCAACATCATTCAGCTAGATCTCATCTGAAGGTCAGACTGCAGCCTCCTCCTCCTCTGGAGATCCACAATGAGCTGGAGAAATGACTAATGACAAGCTGGTGCCACGACTCTCTAGCTCCCCAGAACAGGAAGTGCAGTCATCAGCTGAGACTGAGTCCATTTGCAGGATGAGGAAAGTAGTGGAGAGGCAGCTGCTCGCTGCATCTTTAGTCGGTCACAAAGTGCACACACTCCTGCGTGTCCTCCTGTCTCACTCTGCAGGAAACACTGTGGTCAGAAAGAATGATTCAAGAATAAAGCTACATTATTCTTCACATGTTCCGACTATTCTGAAAATATCTTCATCAAATATTTTTTTTAAATGTCACTTTAATCATTCCAAGTTTGTGACTTTAAAAGCCGCTTTTTTCCCAGGAAAACGTAAGAGCGGGTTTTTAGTTGTCATGACTTCCTTCTCAGAAGCTTCCGGTTTTATTTTCAAGATATCACAATAATAAATTATCACAATTGTACTAACACACTGTTCACGCACTAAATGTTTTTTTTTTTCCAAAATCATACTGCTTTCACTCTGAACATGTCAGTGTTCCAGCTCCTGGCTCGTTACAGCTTTATTCTCCAAAGATTTTCACTCTTTCCTCACAGGTTTTATTTTACATGCGTACTCTGACTTTATTGTGAAAATCTCAGACATTTTTGTCTTTCCTGCGACGGACTGAGAGTTTTCTTAAATGTTCACCAAATCTCGCCTTCACCGACACGGTTCCACGCCTGCTTGGAACCCTACTCGCTGGACTCACAGCCTTACTGGTGGAACTGGATCTGATCCAGTAACTCTGTTTTAAATTAGCTGGATCATATTTTTTATTTTCTGAATCTGCCTTGAGATTCCTGTCAGTCAGCCAGGAATGTACGCTGGGAGTTTGTAACGTGACGCCAAAGAAAAGCTGGAAGAATGAAATGATGTGAATTTGAAAGCTGATTTGTCTCTGAGCAGCTGTGTGTTGAGCTCAGTCTTACGAACCTTTTCTTTGCCTTTTCACTCGCAGCTGCTTGAAATGTTTTAAGAACTCATTCTGTGAATTTAAATAAATACAGAAAAACCTGATTGTTGCCTTTTTGTTTAAAAAATATTTTGAATTTCCCTGGATATTCTTCCTTTCTGGCTAGAATGAGCGTAATTTACAGAATGAGCTTCATGTTTTATTCAGTTTTCCCTGAGACCATTAACTCATCAGGAAAGTGTTTACTGAGGTCACCAAGTGGGCGAGCTGAGGGCCATTTTCTCTTAAACATCTGTTCAACCGGAAGTCTTCTTACAACCACAGGATCCGGACTGTGCTGTCCATGCATAGAAGACATGGATGCAGCCATCGTGATGTCACCCACCAGTTTCTGAACTCTGCAGTTTGAAGCCTTACTGTTGGTTTTTGGAGGCCATGTTTAGACAAAAGGCACAGACACCTTCTGATCAGTGCTCAGCAACATGCAAATAAAATCCTCGAATTTGACTCACCAAACCTGGAGCTCAGATTCTTGGATGGTCTGTTAGTACGATTAACTGCACAGCTGTTATAATATTGGTCAGATCATTACATTAGAATAGAATAGAATAGCTTTTTTATTGTCATTGTCATTACATACAACGAAATTTCGTGAGAACAGCAATCCAAAAAAGGCTCCAACAGCACAAATGAGGCCCAGAGGACCAGTTCAGGGACCCTAGCAGCTTCTGGATTGTCATTGTCAGTCAAACAGGCCAAGCCCCTAAGAAAATGCAGATCTTAAACCTTGATGTAAATTAAATTAAGTTCACTCCCCATACAGTTATTATAAAGGTGGAAAATAGTTGCAGAAATGAGCTTCCCCTGAAGGGTGGCTGGTCTCTCCCTTAGAGAGGGTGAGGAGTTCAGTCATCCAGGAGGGGCTCAGAGTAGAGCTGCTGCCCCTCCACATCGAAAGGAGCCAGCTGAGGTGGTTCAGGCGTCTGATGCCTCCCGAGTGTCTCTTTGGTGAGGTGTTTCCAGCATGTCCTACTGGAAGAAGGCCCCAGTAGAGACTCGGACAAACAGGCGATATTCCATCTCTCAGGTAGCCCAGGACCGGCTCAGTGTCCCTTTGGCTGAGCTGGAGGAGGTGGCTGGGGGGAGGGAGGTCTGGGTTTCTCTGCTCAGGCTGTCCCCATGACCTGGCGTCGGATTAGAGGAAGAAATGAATGGATGGAAGAAAATTAGCTGCTATATCAGGCTGAACACATTTTTTACATGAGTCTCTGAGGACTGACTCACTTTTGGAGCGGCCTCAGGTGGACATTAGAAGAGCTGCAGTTTGTAGCACACAGCTAAAAGGTCGCTGCTTCATGAAATCCTGGCTATTGTTTAAAAATAGAGCCAAATGTCATGAAACTTTGAGAAGAGGTGGACCAACTGCAGAGGAGGAGGCCCTTTAAGATCACTTTCTTTAGAATTTTTGGGGAAAGTAAAATGTCTCCAGAAATGTTGTAATTACAGAAAAACAACCACACATCCAAAAACAGAAAAAGTGAAGTTCAGCCACAAACCATGACAGGCTTCTCCTTTCTCGGTTTCTGGGTCACATGTTGAAGAACTGGCCTGTTATGCTTCTTCTTCTTCTTCTGTACTTTGTCCTGTCAGTTTCTGGCACTTTGGCTCCAGAGGGCTGCTGTCCGCCTGGCTTCATTGTAGAAGTGAATATGAATAATGTGGGGAGCAAAAGTGCTCTTCTCTTACCGACAGCAGACGAATTATGAACTCGAGCTGTAGACAAACAGTCTGAGAGAGGATGTGAAACAGGAAGAAGGGAATGAAAAAATATCAGATTCACTCTCTCTTCAATTAAAACAATAAAAACAACTTTGATGCTGAGACATTAGCAGACTTCCTGCAGATGTTAGATTACATGTTTGGCTGCAGAGTGAATCCTCACAGATTAAGAGTATTTACAGTGTGTGGATGATGTCTTTTCCACATGCTGAGCTGCTCTAATTCTGTTGGTGTGACGCGATTAATGGGGGGAAAAAATCCAGAACAAACTGATTTGATTTATTCTTATCATTCATCACTATCAACCACCCTGCAGCTTTCTTGTGCCACATCTGCCGTCCAATGAGATGGAAGTTCAGCTCCACATCATGAAGGCAGCTCCTCCGAGTGAGACGACATCTCCCGCGCTGACTGAAAGCATCGATCTGTCACCACGTGATGCGTCGACCCATTTTTCAAACCCATTAAAGACCCCAGCAGACTGTTAAAGTCTCTCTCTCTGCAGGCTGTAGGAAAACCAAACAAGCAGCACTTAAAGTCATCTCAGATCTCCCCCCAGAGACTTCTGTTTCTGAGCAGCTACGCATCACTGCCATCCAACACAAACCAGCTCAGAAACAGGAATTTCCTTTCTGTGTTACAGACCTCCCCAGCAGGTTTGGGTCTCAGTGCAGCTTTGAGATGGCTTTGTCACACAGGTCACCCCTTCAACTCCTAAAGATCTTCAGCCGCTCACAGGTCCCCCATCAGCTCAGCTGTGCTGCATCCAGACCCGACAAGCTGTAGAAAAGTACTTATTGAAACTGATCCACTGTGTGCACCGCCTCTTCAGTCTGACAGACGCTGTTTTCTCTCATTTAGTGGGCGTGTTGGACGTGCTAGCCACTGGTGGTGAACGTGAGGCATCATGCAGACGACTACACTCAGCAGCCACCTCGTTCAGTTCGCCTCCCTCAGTATAGCTACTGAGCCGATCAAATGGCAGCTACTCGGTGCATTTAGCCATCTTAGACATGGTCAAGTTCAAAGCAGGCATCAGGATGGAGAAGAAAGATGATGTGACATGGTTGTTGGTGCCAGATGGGCTGATCTGAGAATTTTCCCAGTTTACAGAGAGGTCCAAAAAAATGGAGAAAATATCCAGCAGCTCACTGGGAAAAATACCTAGGCTATGTCAGAGGTCAGAGGAGAAAGGCCAAACTCCTTCAAGCTGATAGGCAGGCAGCAGTAACTCAAACAACCTCTTGTGACAGCAAAGGTATGCAGAAGAGCTTCTCTGAATGCACCTCAAACCTCAAAGCAGATGGGCCACAGCAGCCGAGGACCACATCATGTCATCCCTTTGCTGCACCCATCTTTTGATGGCAGCTTCCCGCAGGTCATGCCAGTTCACGTCAGTTCTGTATCGTAAAGACAACATCAGAGAGAGTTCTCCAACAATGAGGCTGCTGACCAGGCCAGCTTTATCTGATATAGTACAACATTATTTGTCAGTATATTTTAAATCTACAAAATAAAAGGCATGGGAAAAAAAACACGAAAAAATACACAAGATTTGCATTCAAAATATTACAGCGAGTACCTTAAAACTATACTTCTGTAAAGTACTTGAGTAAATGCAGCAATTTACATTCCGGCCCTGCTCCTATGCATGCTGTCATCCAGTCCAGAGGCAGGACAGAGGTCCAGTTATAAATCACAGGGGCACCTCATGCCCCACCCTCCGAGGAGACAATGAAAGAAATGTTGTTTTAAAAGTCGTGACTGAACCACGACTGGTGCTTGTGGCTTTTTTTTTTTTTACATTAAATCAGAAACAAGTTAGTCACCTTGACTTTTTTTCTCCTCACCACACTGAAAGAGCAGTTTTTAAGTCAGAGGCTTTCGGTCCACGAATCATGCGCCCCTTGTTGTGAAATGTGAAACCAGTGGGGTGCTGAGGGAGGCTGCGAAACAAGATGCCTCAGAGGAGCACAGGTAGCAAAAAAAAGAGAAAAAAAGGAAGGCTCCCGTCTCTGATCATCTCTCAGAGAAACTGCCTCTTACAGGCTGCAGATTTGAGTGTGTTTCGTGAACTTGGAATCAAACTGCTGTCACATGAGTCAGCTGCAGCCTGAGGCCTGAGCCTGTGTAGAGAAGCTCGCCCTCCTTCCTCACCAGATCCCTCCTACCTCCGACCTCGAACCGCTGTGAGGAGGAAGCTGCGGTTGCTGCTCAGTGTCGAGACTTCACAGCAACAGTCTCAGTGCGCTGCAGAGGCACATGCTGAGCTGCAGGTTCAACACAGCTCCTGCCATCCTTCCTCCACCATGGCTCGGTCAGCCGTCCTCCTCCTCCTCCTCGGCCTCCTGCTGAGCTCCAACTGCTCTCTGTCTCCTCCACGGATCTCCTTCCTCCTCGGTAAGATCTAAAGTTTTGGTTTAATTATTGTTTGGGATGTTTTTCTGAATAGATGGATGTGTGTGCGAGTGTGCGGAGGACTGCGAGAAGAGAACACAAATCAAAATGTAATGTTAATACCGCTTTTATTTTTAAATTTTCCCAACATTATCTTTATTGGGTTTCAAAGAAGCTTCCAATAGTTTACAGAAACAAGCATCCTCTCACATCAAGGGCAACAAAATTATTGTCTATTTTCAATCTGTCTTTCTTTGTAAGTCAGATGTTTATGAGGTATCTTAGAGCAGCCTTTGATTGAATGTACAGTGTATATGAAAAAGGAGAGAAAAAAGAAGGGAAAAAAAGCACAGGGGGAAACCCCCTAAAACAGGACAATAACAAAAAAAACCCCAAAAAACAAGACAATAATAAAAAAATAAAATAAATCTAAAACCAAAAAACAATCAAAACAAAACAAAAAGCTCACAACCAGAACAATAAAGGTTTCTCTATTGTATCAAAGTCAGCCCAAATGAATTCCCTATTTTGTATGATTCAAAAAATACAAACTCAAGTATACAATTCACACGGACTGAAGAAGACTCCAAAGAAATCAGATTACTTTAGGACAGGACTTCAGATGATCACTCCCCCCACCCATCAGATCCATAAAAGGACCCCAAATGTTCTGAAAGAGTGATAGTTTCCCCTAAATGCCCCTTTTTAAAAATAGATTTCTTTTTTGCACTTGAAAAAAATCATCCTCATGTTGTTAGTTACTGTAATCAAAGAGAAATGGAGCATAAGGTGAGACAGATAGTTCCTCAGTACACGGCTGATGACCATTCTGACCTCAGAGGAGATGTTTTCACATCTGTCTAAACTGTGTCAATAAAAAAAGATCTTGAGTTTCAAAAAAAAGAAACATCTGAAAAAATCCCCCCATGAGAAGCAGGAACAAATGACTCTACGGCCTTTCACTTTAAAATCAGTTCATTATCAAGATTTCTAAATGAACTTTCTGTCAGTCCACACTGCAGAAATCTCCGCGTCATCTTTGCTGCATTTATAACACAGATCTGTAAAAATGTGCTCACTTTCTGAGCACATTATTCTAAAACTTGTTCTGTTTTGTAACTTATACGCGTTCATTCCCCTCGGGCAGCGTCCTCATTCTGAGCTCAGTCACATGTTCAGATTAAGATTGAATTTCACAAGGAAAATGATGCCTTGAGCTGATCTCACGCATATGTGAATGCTGCAAAGATTAAAGTGTGACATTAGTTTGCATGCGTGCGCCCGGCTCCAGCAGCAGTTCGGTGTAATCCTTCTTTGCCATAAACCGGTCTCAGTCCTCCATCCTGCGTGAAACTAGATAACAAAAATTTCACTGCGGTTTCTGTAACTTCTCAGTAACTTCATCGGAACCGGAATCAGTCACATGGTGCAGCCCGCTTAATGCACAAAGGTCAGCTGCTGTGCGTTTGGGTGTGGGTGCACAGCGGAGTCATCCCAAATGATTTTATGGGAGTTTTTTCAGCTGGAGCGGTTTTTGATTCTGGACAATCGAAAGACTTTCAGAGCCTCCATCAGTTTCTGGAAGTCGCAGCTCCTCTCTGCCTTTCTGCAGCTGTGGACAATTTTCCAGGAGAGTTTGTGCAATCTTTGGCTTCATGTGCCGGAAACGTGTCCTTTTAAACCGATCTTGTGTTTATAACAGTGAGGTCAAAGCAGCTGAGATTAATCATCAGTTCTGACTCTCATGGGGGGACTGCAGTTCTTGTCTTTCCCACCCAAAACTATCATCTGAGCTAGCTTCATCATTTTCCATTCTCTGCTTCTGAGTCATACGTAAATGAGGCAAAACTCCATCATGGACAGCCTCTGCACATTAAAGCCCTCACCTTTCACAACTCAAGCTCACTGGAGGGTCACATGAGGGTCAGCACTACTGTACCCACACTGTGCTAACAGAGGGGACACCTTTGACTGATCAAACTATGAAGTGACAGCATCCCGTCAGGGTCTCATTTGTGCAACTCTTCCTGACAACTTTTCATTTGGAAACAGGCACTCCAGAAGTTGTAAGTTTGGATACCAGAGAAAGCATCAGGCTAGCCAGCACATGACAGCATCGTCTTAACAGAGAAGTCATTTTATGTATATATGAAATGACCAGCAGCACACCCAGGAGAAGTTGCTCACATATTACCGGTGTTGAGCAATGGCTTCCGCCTCAGTAAACCACTGAGTTTGGTTTATTAGTTTATTGGTTTAGTTAAATTATATTTATTTATATAAAGAGTGAATTAAAACTGGTAATAGGAAGTGGTTAGTTTGTGATGTTACTCATTTCTCTGACCTACATTTACTGCTCTTGTGTTGACATTTGTGGGTTACATGCTGGCATTAGCACTTTTAATATGACTGGGCAGTATTTAATTTATAACCAACAGCCTGTGCCGTTTGTGTTTTTGTGTCAAATTTTCAAGGAAATACACTTTCTCTTGTATTTTGATGAGAGTGAAGACGGGCTTCTAGCCAAGAAAATGTCACAAGCCGGTGCGATGGACGACCGGGGGGGAGGGGAGCCCTGAGAGTTTCTGATTTTAAGGGGGCTGCAGCACTCTTGACTTTGGGAAACACTGATCTAGAAGCAAGCGTTGGCACTGAGCCGCCGTTCAGAGACCTGAGCGTAGGGGAATCAATTTGAACTTGAATTGTCCCGGGGACGCTGAAAAGGCTGACTCACATTTAAAGGTTTCTAATCCACATGTCCCTCAGTCTGTCAGTCTCAGAGGACGCTTTCACAAACCGTCTTTCATGCAGCCTTCGGTAAAGGCATGACTGGATTCAACAGTGT
Source organism: Bujurquina vittata (assembly GCA_015106715.1). NCBI lineage: Eukaryota > Metazoa > Chordata > Actinopteri > Cichliformes > Cichlidae > Bujurquina > Bujurquina vittata. Next base: position 10,586 of record VUQK01014536.1, read on the forward strand.
CTCCAGCCAGATTAACAAACAGATAATTAAAGTAAGCTGAGAAACAGTTCCTGAGTAAACCTATCTACATCTGTTAGGGTCCCTGAATCCACGGTTCAAAGGAGCCTCACATATTTGCACTGCTGCACTTTAAGGAATCTTCAACTGTGAAAAAAATAATAACTAACAAAGATCAAACACCAATAAGAGACCCTCAGCAAAACACAGCAAAGAGGACATCAGGCCACCGTGATCAGACACAAACACAACTGCAACACAAGCCGGGCTGATGGAGGAGAGGGAGAGTGGTGGGAGTAAGCCACCCACGCTCCTTCTTCACTGGCTTTATATGTGTGCAGGTGAGCCTCTGCAGCCAATCAGCAGTGGGGATGAATCAGAGGAGAGCAGGTTAATAAGGATGATAGGAAAACAGCTGGATGGGCCATGTGCCGACACACTGATGCAGATTGAAAATCAGCTGATCCTGTGTGCATGTGCAGCAATGCCACTGGCTCATAGGTTTTCAGCGGGGCTGCTGATTGGCTCTTTGGGGGCGTCCTTCTTCTCAGGACTCTTTGAGTGTCTCTTTCTCGTAATGTCTCTGATTAAATGAGGTGCTGTTAATCAGTCTGTTTGAAATGAGGAGGCGCATCCTCTCATTTTCAGACAGTGTTTGCTGGAGGACACTCAGTGCTGCTCATGGCTGTGTGAGTGCTGCTGAGCGCACTAAAGCTTCGCTGCACTGATGAAATCCTTCCTTTCCAAGGTGCACATTTTCTGTCCACATGTGGTGAAGTAAAGCTGTGAGGTTCCACACTGAACTGTTTACGTTAGTGTTTTGGGCATTTTGTGGTCGTTGGATCGTTGTTCGTGCAGCCACTCAGTGACAAATAAAAAAACCCCAGATAAACCAGTCTGAGTCAGCATAACCATGGTAACAGACGTTCATTCATGCCTGTGGTTAGACTGGAAAGCAGAAGCTAAATGTGATGAAACCAGAACTGCATATGTGACACAATTTTTCAAAGTTTAGGGAAGATTTCACTGCAAAGCGTTATTGTTTCAAAGTGTCACATTGTATCATGTACAATAACGTTAGTGTATTTAATGATGCCGGGCTACTGTGGCTTCACACTGTTAATGTTCTCCAAGTTTCAAATCCTCAAAGTACACAGGCATGGGTCCAAATTCAGTTGTTTTTTTTTTGCTGTTTTTTTATAAATCATTTTACACACAAGAAGGTTTGGGAAAATGTGAAGAATAAACAAAAAATAGGGCATCGCAAAAATCATAATCAATATGTAAAGAAAATCTAACTAGAACTGAGAATAAAATTCCAAAAGCAGAATAATTAAAGTCCTACAAAAGCATTTTCTCCTTACAGTCTCCCTGTTGTCCCTTCTTTCTAGTATTCATCTACTTCCTCTTGGTTCCATTATTCGGACACACAATGTGTCATTTCATTTTTATGCAGATGATTGACAGATCTATTTTCCTCTGAAGAGCAAAGACCCTAACTCCTTTGGACCTTTGTTAGAATGTCTTAAAGAAATCAGAGCGTGGCTGGCTCTAAACTTTTTGGATTGTAACGAAACGAAAACAGAGGTCATTATATTTGGGCCAAGCGGCCCAGGTGTTCCACCATCTGACCTGGGTCCGCTCGCATCTCGTATCAAAACAGTTGTGACCAACCTGGGGGTAAAAATTGAGACAGCTTTGAAAATGGACGGGCAGATTAGCGCAGTGGTGAGGAACGGCTTCTTTCAGTTGAGACAGCTTTACAAAATCAAGTCTCTCTTATCTTCCAAAGATTTAGAGAGGGTTTTGCATGCATTTGTGACCACTCGCCTTG
>VUQK01014539.1:11528-31528 GCA_015106715.1 Bujurquina vittata
AAAATATTTTTTTTTTTTTTTTTTTTTAACAATACTGTAATGGCAGTTCATACATGTCAATACATGCTGCTAAACTATATGCACTATTTTACTGCCTGACATCAAACATTAGTATTAAATCAACTGGTTTTCAAATTCCAGCATACCATCAAAAAAATACCACCCTATGTTACATAAAATACAAAGTTTCCTCTTTAATAAATATTTCACAACATATATTATAAAAACCAGAGATCCTGTCTCCTTCACTCAATAAAATGAAAAATCAATTTAAAACATTTAACAAGCTATGGTATTCTGCTCTTGCCTGTCATCTCATCTGCCTTTTTCTTACCTTTGAGATCTTGCTGAAGATAAACTTTAACCTGTCCTTTGTGGGTAGCAACAGGGTACACCTCTTGAACAACAAACCTGAAACATCAAACACAAGAGCACATTACTATGTATGTTAAATAGTTGGAAAAGCTCTGAGAAATATGATTGACACAGGTAAAACAGGTTGTTGGTTACAATTGCATCATAAAAAGAAATTCAAAACAGAACACTCAGTGAAATACCCAGGTCTCTGTAGTGTCCAATAGTGGTTTTCTGTTCCAGGCAGGTGGCGTAGTGAAAGCTTTGGGGAATCATTTTATTCTTCCAGGCCACAGTGGAAATGTAGTCGGCAATATGTCTCGTGATTTCCTTTGATACCATGGCGAACACACTGATATCCCTCACTGAGAAACGCACACACATTTTCATCGATCACAAATGTGTTCCCAATTAAACAAACCATAAAAGTTAAAAAAGACATACTAAACAAATCATCTGTACTCATTGATTATGGTTTCCAGAATTGAGCTATTACTGCAAAAACTGTCTTAAAAGTAGCGCTTAACTTACACATATGGCCATGATTATCATATACACAAGCAAAATACTTTGTTGGTAAAAGCTTTGGTACCTTACGCGCTAGTCAAACAAAACTTAGTTATTCCCAGCATGTACCAATAAATACTTAACAATGCCCCTTAGAAAATCAGCCAGTTAAGGTCTCCTGTTGTATATCCATTGGGGAACATGCTTGAGGGTTACAGGTACAAAATAAGAGGTGAAACCCACCAGATAGTTTGTCAAGGATCAGGTCAAAAACCTCTGCAGGGACGCTGTCGAAGAAGCTCATGCTGCTGGTGGAGGACTGGCTGCGGGTCACGATGGTCCTGGAAGGTCTGGGCCGATTATGGGTCTTCTTGTAAGGCTTACGTGGCCATGTATACTTTCCAACATTTCTGGAGGGTTTCATTCTCACCAGTGTCATCTCTGGCTGACTGACTGTCAAGAAGATAAGCAAATATGATCGGGGAAATGCTAACACAAAGCCAGCTAACCCAGCTAGATAAAATCAACTTATGAAAACTATATTTTCGTCAACTTTGATCTTCACAAGTCGCAGACTCAGACACGCAATAACGCTACACGCAGTAAATGCAACAGCAACTTACCAGTGAGATTAAAAATGTGAATAGCAAATGGTGGGTGTCAAAGTAGCGGCAGCTACTCTAGCTGCTGTCTTTGTGACACATAAGCAGACGACGGCGCGAAAATGCCTCTCTTTTCATCTTTGCGCCAAGGATAAGACAATACTCACGTATTCTCAAAGTACAACACTTTTATATAAATGTCACTAAACTAACGCTAAAAAGAAAGCAAATGTCAGCAGAGACTGTTAGTAAATCAAATAAAAATAATAAAAATTACTGATTAAAAAAAATTAATTAGTAGGTAGATAGCTGGTTGTAGCTACTTTATAGCTAACAGGTAGTTAGCTGTTATGCCCTAAAGCAGGGGTGAGCAAACTATGGCCCGGGGGCCACACCCGGCCCCTTGGTCTTTTTAATCCGGCCCACCGAAGATTGGTACAGAATTGTCCAAATCAAATCATAATTATGACTGATGTTGAGGATTCTGAGAATTCCAACAACACACACAAGACATCAATGCACTGGCAAAAACAACTGTTCTCACTAAAAGTAAATTTAACTATTAACACTGTAATACCTTTTTTATGTTTGATATGTATGCATCTGGTGCTGGCCCGGCCCGTCTGTCAAATTTCAAAAAGTCATTGTGTCCCCAGACCAAAACATTGGCCCACTCATGCCGTAAAGATAAAGATACAGACAAATATTTTCCCCTCTTAAATAACGTCTTAATACATAATGGAGAAGAAGTTGTTAAATACAGTTTTTCATATATCCTACTTTTTCCATAAAGTAGCATTTTCAAATTCAATTTATTTTTATTGTGTGACATTGTACCAATTTTTTCCACTTTACAGCAGTTATCCTGTTATCAAGGTACTGCACCAGGGGTGTCAAACATAAGGCCCAGGGGCCAGAAGCCTTTTAACGATCTACTTAAGATGAAGGTGTGTTATATGTGGCCCACAATGTAAAATTAGTGTGACATGACTGATAAAGACCACAGACACAAAAGACATTTTGATATGTCATAGCAGGATAAGTGATATTGATGGTGTCTTTTAGTAACTTGGAGCTGGTCCATGCTGGTTCACTGTTCTGGCTTATTGAATACTAATTGGAGTCATCATTTATGCTATTAATTAATTTTAATGCTTTGAGAAGCCACAATGTGTTCAGTAAATAAGATCTGTTACCTGAAAGGCCCTGTATGACATTCACACCACTGCTTTTTTTCCATTGTGTTATGCTCACAGAATTGGGTGACCCCACTTAACTCCCATTATTGGTCCAACCAACCTCAGCCACCTTAGCAGAGGTCTAATCAGCCAAATGACCAAAACACCTCTGTTTGTGTGTGTGTGTGTGTGTGTGTGTGTGTGTGTGTGTGTGTGTGTAGTGGCTTTTAGATGTGTTGACAAGATATGTGTAGCAGAGACAAGCTCTCTAAAGACTTAAACCAGTTTAAAAGGATGGCATGTACTACACACATTACCCTCTAGCACTCTGTGCAACAAACCAACCATGCTCAGCTGCTAATCACAGGATTATTCTGCTTAACTAAGACTATTAAGTGTTCCGCATTCAAATGGTGTCTCCCCCAGGCAGACCTTGGAGAGGATCATCTCTTCACTATAGGGTTATAGAGCGCTGCACGAAGGACCCAGAGGAAGGGCTGGTGAAATGCTCTTGTATACCAACAGGATGTCACGGCAGGTTATACTTGGGACACAGAAAGAGAAAATGAGGCAAAGCACAAAGGAAGGAGCTCAAACTTAAATGTATTCCAAGGCAAAATTGCAGTTTTGAATGGCATCTCCTGGACTGCCCTACAGTATGTACAACTCAAGTCATTATAGTATTTTCCTCATGTTTCATTACTATTCATGTTTTGTTTAGAATTCATTTTTATTTCAGTTGTTTCTGAGGTGGGTTTGCTCTATTCAACTGAGGGTTTGGCTGCAGTTTTGTCTTGACTGTTTAAATTGGCTGTAATAGCGGGTAATAAAAACTAACCCTTTTTCTACAAGCTCCTTGCTGCGTTAAATTATGTTTTCATTTATTCTTTTTTCATTGTTAATAGATCTGAAAGTGCAGAGCTGATTTATTGAGACAAAAACAGCACAGCTAGTGAACACAATGTCTTTTCTGTCTGACTCCGCTTAGCAGCGCTGCTCTGCCTCGGGGTCCACATTTGACATTGGCCCTGTTTATCTGTCTGGAGCAAGAAGCCAGCAGCGGGACTGTCTCTCATGTCATCTCTGACATGATGCTGCCGACACTGGCAGGGATAATGCCAATGATGATGACGATTACATCTAAAACGGGCCAGTCACACAGCTGACAGTCCTGCAGCACACACACACACACACAGATTGTTTGTCCATTAAGACAAGAGCAGAAACAGAAGGAGCTGGTCAGTGTGGAGTCAAAGGCCCCGTTTATCTGGAGATTCTCCAAGTACATCTCTGCATCTCAGGACGACTACACCATCTGGACACCTGTTATAATGGTCCTGTAATCCTCTTGTTGGTGAGTATTTAAATGTGGAGACTGTTAACTAAATATTAGAAATACAAGTAAAGCTAATATTTTGTAATGTAGGTATCGCAGGGTGAGTTGTGCAGTAGTCAAAGATTAAACTGGGCTAATTTTAGGGCAAGCAAATTTGAAATAAAGTACTTGTCACAGTTTTGTCTTTGTTCCCATTGCTTAATTGTTATGCCTTAAGCGTAGTCAATCATTAAATAAGGACAAGAGAGCTTGTGTGTGTGTGTGTGTGTGTGTGATATTTTAAGAGGCTCCAGCAGTGCCAGGTCTAACACTGAACAATAATCAGGCTTCATAAACAGCTTCTGTTCTCTGAGGAAGTCAAAACAATGGGTCTGTATAAGCACAGTTTGGTCTCTGGTGTGAAATTTAAAGTCAGTTTTAGTCATGTGGGCACAAAAGGACGTCTTTTTTATTAGTATTATTTGTCAGTTTATCACATTTTATTATTCAGAGAAGTCTAAAGGACAAAAGTAAATGATTAATGAATGATGGTTTTCACCTCCTCACACCTTTCAGGTAGGGGATCTATACTTCTAGTCTAGAGCTAAATGTTGTGGTGTTTGTAAAGCTCAGTGTGTATTTGTAAATGTAAAAATAAATGCCAAAGGATCTCAGGTCAGAAATTTTCATTGAAAAGAACATAATCTGGCTCATTATTACAACAGCAGTCACTGCTCTTCCTCTCTTGTCACAGTTTGGGGCCCAACAGCTAGAGGCTCTGTCAGCAAGTCGTTCAGTCCCTAGCTTTCAAATACCCTGCAGAGCTGTGAAAAATTTCAAAGTTAGTGGCTTATAGCGGTGCTCTCAGCTTCGGTGGTTTCTGTAAATGTTTAATTTCCTCTCTCTCTACTTTCTTGAGGGGCGGCGAAGAGCTTAACAAATAGGCTTCTGTGGTTTGCCCTCCAGAGGAGAGCGTTAAACAGGTGAAGCTGAACACCACACTCATTAGTTACACATGCAGTCACCTGCCACTCACCAGAGACTGATGCCAGAATACTGAAAGTTTCCACAGCTATTTGTGCCCACACTCGGGAGAGACACTTGAGGAATGACTCAGACTCTGTGACTGGATGTGAGCTCAGTGGAATTACTGTACTGCTGGGAACCTTGGAGATAACAGGAGCAATCCAACCACGTTTCAGCCTGCGGGACAGTCGGTAGTTTTGTTCTGAAAGTTTCTTTTTTAAGTGGCATGTATTTAAATTAGTTTTTGTGTTTGATTTTTATGAAACCTCTGAATCATATGCAGTTGTATGTCTTATTATAAGGGACACCAAAATGCTGTTAAGTGTCTTTTACTAGAGTTTGTACAATTTCAACTAACAGTAATTTTGTATTTTGGGGTTTAAGGATCTCTCCGAAGGGAGCCGATCATGGCTAGCATGGTGGTTCAGCTCCTTGGCTTCTTCCTAGGATTCTTGGGGTTTGCAGGAACTCTAGTTGCAACCCTGCTCCCCCACTGGCGCAGCACAGCTCATGTGAATGCTAACATTATCACAGCCACCGGGTACATGAAAGGCCTGTGGATGGAGTGTGTCTGGCGCAGCACTGGTATTTACCAGTGTGAGCTGTACAGGTCTCTGCTGGCACTGCCACCCGCCCTGCAGGTATGGTACTGCACAAACACCATTTAGTAAAGAATGAGAAGGGCTGAGATGCCAAAAATCTTAATACCAGGAAATTGTTTTTGTTGATAAATAATCAGAAAATTGCTGAATTCAGTTTAGTTGAGGATTATGAAGTTTGCATCTTTGATCAGGTTAGAAAAAATAATGTAAATAATTCTTGGACTTCTAACATCTTCTATGCAAAACCACCTGTTAACCAAGCATAAAATAATAGAAAAGCTTAAAAACTTAAATATATTTGAAGCAACAGTGCAGGTTAATATAACTCCAATCAAGAGCGTGAAAAGTTTATAGATACTGGTTATTATCCACCCCATGTCACAAGTTGGGTGTTTACATACACAATCAATTTAAATATTGGGTTTTCAGGTTTCATTAATTATCAGATTGAATGTTAATGAAAATAATACTTGTAGTCCAACTCATTAGTACACATGCAGTTTTAGAATAAAGGCAGGTGGGTGGACTTTTTAAAATAAACAGATTGACTGCTTTACAGAACCTGCTACAGTACAGAAAGCAGTTTGTTGATTTAGATTAAGGTGGGAATTAATTTATAGTCCAAAGTTGAAATAGTTTTTCACTGTTTTCCTCTCCACATCAGGCTGCCCGGGCACTCATGGTAATCTCCTGTCTCACCTCAGTCCTGGCATCGCTGTTTTCTGTGATTGGGATGAAGTGTACCCGCTTTGCTCGAGGCTCAATGATCAAATCTCCCCTGGTACTGACCGGAGGGATTTGTTTTATCTGTGCCGGGCTTCTTTGTCTGGTCACCGTATCCTGGACCACCAATGAGGTCATCGTGGATTTCTACAACCCAATAATTGTTAGTGGAATGAAGTACGAGATCGGACTGGCTGTGTATCTCGGTTACGCCTCGGCCTGCCTGAGTCTGGCTGGGGGAATGGTGCTGTGCTGGAGCAGCAGTGGAGACAGGTCACAGCGGAGCACCCTCCGTACGCAGAGGAGTCAGCCATCGCATCCTCCCCCCGCCTTCAACAACTTATATCCCCCTGCCCCACTCTACAGGCCCCCCGAGGCCCTGAAGGGCAATCATGCTCCCTCACTTTGCTCCGCTTCCAGCAGTGGCTATAGGTTAAATAATTATGTTTAAGAAGAACAGAAATACTAAAACAATAACATTGGACAATATGGTCTGTCACCTGGACACTTTTCCAACTTTTTTTATATCTTTATTTTTTATCTCCTGCATACCCATAAAAAGATCTGAAATGGAAAAGAAAAGGCCCCAAAATTGCAACACTAGAAATCAGATTTGAAAGGATATTTGATAAATCTCTCTGCTTTCCTCTAACATAAACATGACCAAATCCGACAGCCTTAATCAAACTGATGAAAAACATCGCCCCCAGAAGGGGGCGATGTTTTTCAGGAAATCGTCACAGAAAAGACTATATAAATAAAGATTCCATATTCCTTATTGTAACGCTCGTTTTAATGAATAATTTATTATTTCCTTGTTATAACCTTCTTCCTAGATGTGTTTAACTCTTTCTGGGAGGCAATATGCCAGTTCCTTTTGAATAAACACATTTCATGTCAATATTCCGTGTTGTTAAATGATTTTCATGCCAATAAAAGTGAAAACGGACAAAACAAGTGTCTCCCATAGATGCACTGGTAAATAAATGATTAAATTTTATCTGATTACTAGCATTGCTGTTCTCGGATGTTAAGCACTGGAAAGGGTTTGCTATAATTTCGATATTTTGACGCCAATTTTTTCTCAGATTTGTGTAAAGCTTGAGGAAGCCACTGGATGGCGATAAAGTCTTTTTAAAAAGCATCCGAAACCATTTTTGAAAAACTGCTTGTATTCTTTCAGACTACCTTGTTTGGTATATTGCATAGGACACCGGTTGCTTCGCTAGATTTGAGCACTTTTTCTCAATGGCTCTGACATATTCTGAGTCATTAGCCTTATATGCGGAATTATTACCACCTTACGGAGCTTTTCTGGCTGTCTGCCTACCGACATGTAACACTGTGGACATCTTTTGAGGCTTATTAGTTGGAAACCCCTCCAATTAGAGCTGCCCTCTTTCTGGCAGACTGTCAGACCAATGACTGTATAAAATGAGAGGACATGTCACGATTCAAGGAAGTGAATTATCTTATTTCCAGCAGCCAGACTAGTCATTACCGTCATTTACATCAAGTGGATAAATTACATTATCGATGAAGAAAAAAACGCATCTATTTGGTCCAGTAAAAACAGTAAGATTGCTACTAAAATTATTTATTATAAACCTTGTTTAACTGTTCCAGAAAATGGGGTTAAATTGTAAATATAAGAGAATTATTTGATTTGGAATCATTGCAGATGAAGTGACAGTTATAAGCTACAACATGTAGTAGGGTCAAAGATTTTTTGAAAGCCTAAATGTGTGGAAGTGATCAAAACAATTAGGTTATATAAAAATGTGCAAAACCTCTGTTTTGAAATTATGTCAGATTCGAAATTCAACTATTTTCCTCAACAGTACATCTTGAGCTGCTCCCTGATTTGAAAAAAAAGTTTTTTGAGAAGTTTTAAGGTTCTCCTACGTCAGTGAAAGCCCTTTTTCATGTATATGTAAGACGGGTCACCTGCCATATCCGGACGGATTTCCATGCTATGAAATCCTGCTTCTACATAGACATCTTGAATTGTCGATTAACTTTAGTAGCATAATTTTTCTAAATCTTAACATCTCAGAAGAGTATTGTTCACAAAAACAGTGCATTGTAGTTAAAAAAGAAATCAGTTGGTTTGGAGGGGGTTTTATTTTCTTAGAAATGTGAAATGTTAGTTCAGCACCATGGACAGCGGAACTGAGTTTCCTCATAGGCATTAACGGTCGTGTGATACATGCAGGTGCTGGGGGTTTGGCTTTCTCGGTTTCTCTATTCCAGTTGTGGTGCATGAAGGCAGTGTGAAAAAATACGATAACTATGCTGCTTCCAAATCTCTAAAAGTTTACTTGAACACCATCTTGATCAAATGCAAGAATCTGGGAGCAGACTGTTGTTCTTAGACGAAAAAGGCGTCAGAGTTGAATGTGTAGTGCGGACTATAAAGTGGAAATTAATCTTATATTCGGCTCAGATTCTCAACATCACCACCATACAAACAAGCGTTTGCAGTAAAGGCGCCTTGCCCTAATCATCAGCGAGCGAGGACCTGCGCACGATCATAAATCAGGCCTGAAATGTAACCTGGCAAAGTAAAGGTTTCATCTATTGCCAATATGATATTACGATATTGGAAAGCTTTTCCGCAGAGGTTGTGCGTCATGCCATTCTCTATTAGGTGCTATTTTCGTCCTGCCCTGGAAGACATTTATCCACCATCTACTCACCCTGACAGCACCCAATAAACCCACCACTCCCATTCATCTCCACCCCTCCACCCACCTCCATTCTCTCCCCCTCCCTCACTTGGTCCGTCTCCCTCTGTTGCGAGCATTTGTGACTTAAAAAACAACATAGTTGAATGGTCGTTGCTTGTCCAGGAGGATTACAGAGTGGCACCCCAATATTTTTACAAAGATAATTAGTCTTCCTGACTTTTATCAAATTTACTTTTAGAGTCTCTGCTGTTGTGATATATTTAGACCCGTTTCTCCAGAGCAAAGGTAAGATCATTCCATTTTTTAACGACTTTATCAAAATGTGGTTGCCTAATCTAATTGCATTTTACTGCAATGACAATTGATTTAAAGAGAGCTCAATAATTCAACACCGGCCTCTTGCCACCATGGTGTCAGCGCAACGGGGACCCTCAGGTTTGACTTTAGTGCAGCACATTGGACACAAAACCTCACCAACGCAGCTGTTTTTAGGTATGTTTTGGAAAGCGAACCGTATTTTTTGATTGTGTCGGCATTAGAAAGCAGTGCTGGATTTTTACGCACAGCAGCGCTACCAGAAACAAACGCGTGTAGGTTAAAATCTTTCGAAGCGTAAAATAGTATATGTGCTGTTTTTCTCTTAGAATAATCTTTTCCAATTTTACTTAAGTCAGATGACATGTTATTTGCTGTAAAGAATATCTGTAAACGAGGACGCAAGGCGCGCGTAAAACACGTTCAGCTTTTCTAAAGGGCTGACAAAAGCAGCACTAATAATGTGCGCACTCTTGGATTGATGCCACTGGTCGAGTTTGCATCTTTTCTGATTCGAATCTATTGATTTAGTGACAAATGCTGGACTTCCTGCCAGATACGGTAAGATTCATGGTCGCAGTATGTCTAGGTAGGCATGTGCAAATAGGTTATTTTATTTGCTTCTTTTGGTTTGGGGTTTTGTTTGATTGTCACTCTTTCACAGTGACACCATCGCCACTACTAATACATTAAAGTAAACTTTAAACTTTTCCAGTCTAAATTATGGACTAACCTAAGGTGCTTAAACTGTAATTTGCAAATATAGATTAACTTATTACTTTTTACACTTCCACCTTATTTCATCTAATTATACCTGTAGTTATTTAAACTCTGACATTTTAATTGAGAAAAAAATCATTGGTTGTAGTTTGTTTTGGTGTGTGTTTTATTATAACTTTGGGGGACAAGGAATATTAAAATTGTAACAGCTGGATGTTCGCAGTAAATAGGAAGCATGAACGTGCGCAGAAAACCTGAAATTTTAATTTGAAATATTTTGTTCTATAATTTCTAACTACAGGAGAAGCGCCGGGCATCAGTTGGATTTACGCAGTATTATCGCCACCACGGTGGGAATAGAATACAATAGGAGGCTGATAATTTTGTTAATAGCTTTTCAAATTGTGTTCCATGTACCTGCGCAGCAGTTAGTTAGTCTGGACTGATTAAAATGCGTTGCTGAAGGTTGGAATTTTATGAATTTCTTTTTTCTAACAAAGTACAAATCTATCATTAAAACGCTTCCTCTTTTGCCTCTTCCAAGTTTTCTCCATGAGTACCGAGTCCGCGCGCAGCAGCCCTTGATCTCGGCGGGCAAGCGGAGAAAAGGAAGATGACCATTCACGTTGAGGGTCTTGTGGCTATAGTGCTCTTCTATGTCCTGATTCTGTTTGTGGGGATCTGGGCTGCGTGGAAGAATAAGAACTCTGGAGTTGGCGATGGCGGAGATCGGAGCGAGAGTATCATGGTCGGGGGAAGAGACATCGGGTTGTTCGTGGGTGGATTTACGATGACGGGTGAGTTGGTTAACTACGCGCAGTCTTTCGATTTATATTTGCTGCTACCTGTTCGGCGTGAGCCACGTATGCATTTTGTCCGATTTTAATACCACATGAGGTCCAAAAAGGCAAACTTTTTTCAGCTTCGTCTTCGTCACAGACTGCGCAACGGACACAAATAGAAATTTCTACTACAACTTTTACCATTACAGTCATGTATTTCAGAAAACTTCACACATATTTGTGACTGTCCATTTGATAGTTTTATTCTTTTTCAGCCACTTGGGTAGGAGGGGGCTACATTAATGGAACAGCAGAATATGTCTACCTCCCAGGCTTCGGTCTGGCCTGGGCACAGGCACCCTTTGGTTATGCGCTAAGCCTGGTAGTAGGTAAGAAAACTTGAAAACGCTTGAATAAAGACAGCTACTTTTAGCTAGAGTGAAAATTAAAGCGTTGCAGCACGTGGTCAGTGTACCATTTACTTTGAAATTAATGTGCTTTTCCTACTTTTAAGACAGAAATTCGATTCCATTAAGTTCATATTATTTTATGTAGGAACGCTGATAATTATGGCATTGGACTGATAGTAAACTAAATGTTGATACACTATATTGCCAAAAGTATTCACTCACCCATCCAAATCATTGAATTCAGGTGTTCCAATCACTTTCATGGCCACATGCACGCAAACTGCTTCTACAAACATTTGTGAAATAATGCGTCGCTCTCCGGAGCTCAGTGAGGTCCAGCGTGGTACCGTGATACGATACCACCTGTGCAACAAGTTCAGTCGTAACATTTCCTCACTGATAAATATTCCATAGTTAACTGTCAGTGGTGTTGTAACGAAGTGAAACGCATTGGGAACCTCAGCCACGAAGTGGTAGGCCCCGTAAAATCAGAGCAGGGTCACCGGATGCTGAGGCGTATATTATGAAGATCGCCACCTTTCTGCAGAGTCGATCCCTGCAGACCTCCAAACTTCGTGTGGCCTTCAGATTAGCTGAAGAACAGCGCATAGAGAGCTTCATAGATGGGTTTCCATGGCAGCTGCATCCAGTCTTAGATCACCATGCGTAACGCAAAGCGTCGGATGCAGTGGTGTAAAGCACTCTTGTTCGTCTTCTCTGGAAGAAGCAATCGCGCTTCTCCATCTCGCAATCCGATCGACGAGTCTGGGTTTGGCGGTTGCCAGGAGAACTGTACTTGTTTGGCCACACTGTGTCAAGTGTACAGTTTGATGTGTCAGCGAGTTTGGTGTGGAAGAACTTGACTGGCCTGCACAGAGTCCTGACCTCAATTTGAGTGAACACCTTTGGGATGAATTAGAACAGACAGTGTGAGTCAGGTGGTCTTGCCCAACATCATTGTCTGACCTCACAAATGTGCTTCTGGAAGAATAATCCAAAATTCCCATAAACACACTCCTAAACCTTGTGGAAAGCCTTCCCAGAAGATTTCAAGCTGTTACAGTTGCAAAGGGTGGGCCGACACCTATGGATTAAAAATGGGATGTCACTCAAGTTGAAATGTGTGTGTGAAGGCAGATGAGTGAATACTTTTGCCAATATAGTGCATATACCTCTAGGATCTTTAGCTGAAACATACAGAATTGGTCTGTTTAGTAAGGTCATAATATGGCAGCAACACACTGCACACGTGTTAAGTTAGTAGCATTGTACAACTTTCTAAAATGGTCTTCTAATGCTCTTTGTTTGACTTAACTTAGGGGGCCTTTTTTTTGCCAAACCCATGCGATCACGTGGATATGTTACCATGCTGGATCCGTTCCAGCAGCTATATGGAAAAAGGATGGGTGGTCTGCTCTTCATCCCTGCACTCATGGGAGAAATCTTCTGGTCTGCAGCCATTTTGTCTGCTTTAGGTAGGCGATGCCATCTAAATGTCACCACCTTAAATTTGATCTATGCTTTTAATATAATGCATTGTACATCCAAACTCATTATGAGCACGACAGTGAGGTACCCAGATTTCAGTAGAGTTTTTTTTCCCTTCAATCTGATTATATGTATTTCCATCCAGGTGCGACTCTCAGTGTGATAGTGGATATAAATATCAACATGTCGGTGGTAATCTCAGCACTGATAGCCATCTTCTACACCCTTGTTGGAGGACTTTACTCTGTTGCATACACAGATGTGGTCCAGCTCTTCTGTATCTTTCTGGGCTTGGTGAGTTTGTAATCTACCTGGTCTGCAGCACTAAGAAAGATAATTAATATCTGAACAAGAAAGAATACAGTAAAACTAAACAAGGGTCAAAGAGTTTATCTGAAACTGTCTTTAGACAATATTTAAGCAAACTCATTGAGCAGTCCTTGACCAAGTTTAAGAAAAAAAAAATGATATCATATACAGAATGATATCAAGACATGAAATCAACAAAAGTGCCTTTTGTTTCAACAAGAGTAAACAGTACATTCTGATTTCCTTCTTGTTCTCCAGTGGATCAGTGTGCCTTTTGCTCTGTCCAATCCTGCCGTGTCAGACATCGGTGTTACAGCCAAGAAAGCAATCTATCAGTCTCCTTGGCTCGGGAAGATTGAGCCTGAAGACAACTGGCTCTGGGCGGACAACTTCTTTTTGCTTGTAAGCTATAACCTGTATCGGAAGTTTCACCAAGAGACAGTATACTGTATAATTGTAAAGTCAATTTAAGACACACTTACAGTGAAATCAAAATGTAGGCATAATATTCAAGCGATACATTAAAGGCACATAGCATTTACATTTCTTCTTTCTTCATGTAGATATGAACTAGAAGGAGAGAGATTTTTAGAAAATTTTTTTTATAATGCTCACTGTAATGCATTTGTTTGGTGCCCCTATTTACAATGGTGTTTCTATTTCTAGATGTTGGGGGGGATTCCCTGGCAGGTCTATTTTCAACGGGTCCTTTCTGCCTCTTCAGCTACCTACGCCCAGGTCCTTTCATTCCTCGCTGCCTTTGGTTGCTTGGTCATGGCCGTCCCCTCTGTCCTCATAGGAGCTATAGGGGCTTCCACTGGTAATAATACGCACATGTGTGCGCACTCACATATGCGTCAGGCATTGCTATCCACATAGCTATATTGTGGTGGTCCCATAATATTTTAATAAACTAAATTTGCATAATTTGTCAGTTTACAACATGTGGAAGTTGCTGAATGTACAAAAGCAGCTTTTTAAAAACAGTGTACACAAACACAGTACGTCTCATTTTTTTTTTAGCCAGTAATGCACCTAAATATCCTTTGCATCCAGATTTACAAAGCCAACAAAAACAGAAAAAAGTATCAACCGCTATAGAGTGCCTCATCTGCTTTATATGCACACACACTGCTATGTCTGGATTGCAGCTGGTAAGTCTGAATGCTTAGATGAATGCACACTAATCAGAGACTAATCCAAGAATAATGTGCACACACACAAACACACACAGTGATTAAGCACTTAATGAAACATCACAAGACAATCGAAACATCCAAGAACCTGATCCTTTATTCAAACTGGAAAGTGTGATCAAAGAGAGCCCACTGGCTTCATGGGGTTGTTTACACCCCAGCAGCCTTTTTTTTCAGATGTGTAAATGCAGATGTATACAGTGTCTGGAGGGTAACCAGCAGACGGATGCTGTCACGATGTGCAGAGGAGAGAGCCATCAGACCATGCCGATTTAGTGAATATTACATCTGAAGAGGAGCTAATTAATCTGGTCTATCTGAAGCTGTTCCATGTATAACTGGCACTAATTAACCACTGCTTATGAATATCTAGGGATGGGAAAGAGAGACACAGATTGCGCACCTCTTGTGGAGGAGGAGTAGGGTGAAAAAACAGTAGAAAAGGGGAAGCGTGTGAAAGGGCTTGGAGGCAAAAGAGAGAGTTTGGAAAACAAGTGGTGTCAACTTGTTTTTGATAAGATCCGAGGGTGAAAATTATTTTATGTCAAAGGAAAAGCAGAAATATCAGATAAGTTTCATATTTTGTTTGAAAGGCAGGAAGATCGGTGTCTCAACACTAATAATGGGCTCAGTTTAATATGAATAAATGTGTGTGATTGTTTCCCTGCCTCTGGAGGGGGGAAATGTTGTTTGTTTGTTTGTTAACAATATTACAGTAAAATTAGCAGTCCAATTCATACCAAATTCGCCACAATTCGGTCAAGGTCAGAGGTCAAGCTTTTATGAAAATCTTGTGAATGTGATAACTTGAGAACAATGTGAGTGATGTTGTTAAAATCACATCATAGATGCATCTACCAAACATTTTGGATGGCTCGGCTCTCACCATAATAATGCCAAAGTGACAGTGGTTTATATTCATTATGATTTTAACATTTCTTATTCCTGGTTCTAACTTGGTCATTTACAAGTCACTGAGGTTCATATGCTCCTCTGAGGACTTACCTGTAATTATGTGTTCTAGATTGTGTGCTTTTTAAACCTTGGAGAATTATGGGCATGGACAACAGGACCTGTGTGTTGTCTCATGTTTGTGAGACGGACAATGTTCAAATGAGCTAAAAGGTCTGCTGGGGGTGGGATTTCTTGTGCCTGGCACCACTTGTTCTTTTTATTACTGTTTTTTGTTTTTGTTTTTGTTTTTTTGTTGGTTTGGGGTTTTTTGCTTGTTTTTTTCTTCAAAAAGTTTGATATAATTCATAGCCAACTGAGTGCTGGCTTAATGAAGATGAAGATATCAATACAGCTTACATGTATGCATACTTGTGTATCTAATAAGTTCAACATATCTTATTGGAACCATTATGGTAACATTATCAGTGATTTAATTGACAGCATGTAAATGCAGTTAATCAACATAATGTCCATAATTATATAATGCTGACTCCTAAGCTTCCATGGGCCATTAAACAAACTAATATATTACCCATCTTCATGTTACTCTGAGGTCCGTCTCATTTGTATTATTACTGTGGCTTTGTTTTTTGTGCTTTGGCCAACAGCAGCTTACTGTAAGATTTGATTTGTGTGGCACCTAGACACATTAAAGCCTTTTGTTTCTCAGCTACTAAGACGTGTATACACAATCTAAGGTCTCAACTTTTTGTCTGAAAAGCTAAGGGATCAAAAATTGTAATAAAGTACACTTAAAAATCTGCAGGCTGGCCAGAAAAGTAATGCTATTAATCTTAAAATGTAAATGTGTGCCAAGTCCAGTTTGTTCAGCTTTACTTATGTTGTGTTATTGCCTCCTGCAAGTCAGTGGGTTTTTTGTTTTTTGATTGTCTTTTTTTGGTGGTGTCGTTTTTGTTTTGTTTATTCTGACCAATAATTAAGACAAATACTAGTGACTGTTTTTGTAATCAACACATAGATAATCTTGACGCTTGGGTGCAAAGATTGATTGGCTGGCTCAATGGTTCATAAGAGCTGTTATAATAAGCTATGACATTTGCATTGTTTACAGTAATGACTTTTTAACTGTTTCTCATGTCCTGTTTCAGACTGGAACCAAACTACATATGGTTCCATCCCTCCAAAGGATAAGGATGAATCAGACATGATCCTTCCTATAGTGCTTCAGCACCTCTGCCCACCCTACGTCTCCTTCTTTGGTCTGGGGGCGGTGTCGGCTGCAGTCATGTCATCAGCAGACTCGTCTATACTCTCAGCCAGTTCCATGTTTGCCAGGAACATTTATCAGCTCGCGTTTCGGCAGTCGGTAAGATTGTTTGTGATATTACTAACACACATACAGCTGCACAATTTGAGCAAGTGGTTCCAAGCATCAGTCAACCAATCGATAAATCAATTTTATTTTCATACAGAAGAAAGAGCCTTCAGCAGAAATTGAATGTGCTGAACACTCAAAAACAGACGCCACCACTTCAGATGGAAATCATAATGTTTTGTATGTGACAATTATCTATTAGATAATATACAAAATTTGTCACCCAACGAACCTTCTTTCCATTCCTTTTCATCACATTTGTCACGGACTTTACTTGTCACAGTTATGAAAGTTAAATAAAATTTACATCATTTCTTTTTGCAATAGTACTGTGCAAAAATCTTGCACATTTCTTTATATTTAGCTGGGAAAATAAATAGGTGAAATAGGTGCAGATATTTAATAAAACATGCAAGCATACATTGAAATACAGTATAGAAGGCAAAAGCAGAGTTTGCAATTCTAATGAGCTTGAAAGGCAATATTTGGTACCTTTAATCTTCAACACAGCCTGAACTCTCTTAGGCAGGTTTTCTTTTAATTTCTTTAATAGGTCTTCAGGAATAGTTCTCCAGGCTTCTTGAAAGACATTCAAAGTGGGGGGAAGTCACTCCATCACTGATAGTGGTATACTGAATATTTGTCTGGCCAGGTATCCTTTTATTGTATTAGCACTGTGTTTAGGATTACTGGCATTCTGAAAAATTAAGCCTTTACCAATCAGTCATGATCCCACTGGCTGAACTCTAGCTTCAAACCATGAAAGAGCCTCCACTGTGTTTCACAGATGGCTACAGACACAGCAACAACATAGCAACAATTTAAACCAAAAATTTCAAATTTAGATTCATCAACCTATAAGACCCTTTGCCACTGATTTTCTGTTCAGGTCTTGCGTAATTTAGCATACTTTTCTTCCTGTTTCCCTTTTTTATGAATGGCTTCTTGACAGCCACCTTTCACCTGAGAGAATTTCTGATGAGGCTTTAGCAAACAAAAGGTGAACAGGTCCTGTGTCAGCTCTTTGTTGGATTTTTCCTGTTTCATAAGGTTATGACTTCCAGACATGATTTTTCTACAGCTGATAGTTTCCTTTTTGGGGGGTTAGACCTGTTACTTCTTTTGTCCTCCATTTGTCCTGTTTTTTAAGGACAGACTGCGCACCATGCCAAGATGCGCCATGATTTTGACTAATATCTCTTTGGGAATCACCTTGTCAGAGCAAAAATACTATTTTATCCCTGTCAGACTGTGTTAGCTTTGGCATTTTTTGTAGATTTGAGTAAAGAAATGGAGACAAATGATGTGTTATTGCCACAGACTGCTAGTAACAAAGTGCCTAAAGATACAATTTAAAACAGCTTATGTGTGGAAACAACACCCAAAGCAAAAGTTCAGAAAACCTGGAGAACTCTAATTGAAAACCACTTTTTAAAAAAAACAAGTCTAGCTCCTTGGAAGATTATCTCCCGATGTTTGTTTTATTTTGCCTTCTTGGATGGGTGTTCTGTTAATTGTAATTTCCCCTTTGTGGGATCAATAAAGTATTATTCATTCATTCATAATTTAATGAAATGCGTGGTAGACTTTTGCACAGTACTAAATACTCCAGACTAAATAGCAAAAGTTAGCAAGTTGACCTTCTAAGCTAATTCAGAAAGAAAACATTGCAACACAACATATACAGCCATAAACCATTTGTACTTATTAATTTGGCAACATCTGTTTGCTTTAATATTCAGCTATCAGAAAAAATGCATATCAGTTTTTGCGACTTTAGAAATTGATTCAAATAGTGTCCCAATGTGTTGTATTTTTGTGTCGATGTGCCATGTATGTTTGCTACATAGAACTTCCCTAAATTAAGAGAGTGGGGAGTAGTAAATGAATGAATAATTTCAAACACAGCCTACTTTTCTAAGCACTTTTGTGAGCCTCACATGAACACTAAATTAGCTGCAGGCTCTACTGTTTTGTCTTAGCTAAAAGACAAAACAGTAGAGCCTACCTTCTTGTTAACATTCTTTTCTTCTCCCCTTTTTCTGTTTCTGTCTTTATTTTTTTGTTATCCCTTTGACCTCTCTTCTAGGCCTCAGATCGTGAGATTGTTTGGGTGATGCGCCTCACCATCTTTGTGTTCGGTGCTCTGGCCACTGCTATGGCATTGTTAACAGGATCAGTATATGGCCTGTGGTACCTGAGCTCCGATCTGGTCTATGTCATCATTTTCCCCCAACTTCTCAGTGTGCTGTTCGTCAAGGGTACCAACACCTATGGTTCTGTGGCTGGCTATATCTTTGGTCTTCTGCTGCGCATTGGTGGAGGGGAGCCGTACCTCAAATTGCCTCCATTTATCTTTTACCCTGGCTGGATGACCCAAGAGAAGATCCACCGCCTCACTGGAGATGTAGAGTACTTTATCCAGCAGAGGTTCCCCTTCAAGTCTGTGTCCATGGTGGCATCCTTCTTGGCGAATGTGTTTTTTTCTTACCTGACAAAGTATTTATTTGAAAGTGGTATGCTGTCACACAAGTACGACTTCCTGGATGCTGTTGTATCCAAGCACAGCAAGGAGATAATGGACAAGGCCACACTGGTAAGCAACCACGATAACATAATTCTTTCAGAGATGGCTCCTGTCCATCAGGGCCTGGGTGCCTCTCTTGCTGGGACCTTCACCAACACTGAGATCCTCAGTGATGATGGGGCATCTAGTCCAGAGGCTTTTCACAATGAAGACTAGACATTTAAGGCACAAAGTAAACTAGAACGAAGGAATGTAAAGAAGAAGGAATGGTCAAAGAGGCATCGATATTCTTCAGGAAAACTACTACTGCCACACTGAGAGCCAAATCAACAGGGAATCTTCCTGTGGCTTTCAAGTGACTCCACAAGTTTCTGATGGTGATATGGTGCCTCCTTCTTTTTGAGATTCCTTGCCTAGAAACAGGAAATTGACTCAATCGTCTGTGCAAACCATACCACTCATTCTTGTGTTTTCTTATCACGACTCTGTGAAGCTTCACTCATTTTAATTTAAGTGCTGCTACAGTGATCTGAGGAACTTTGAATGGACATACAGTGGGCCTATATAAGCACGTCTGCAAGGATTTGTTGTGGATCATGAGAATAGTGCAATATCAAGAAACTATGTCCACAGCTACAAATCCTTATATAAATGATACTATATGTATATTGGTTTACACGCACCTGGCAACAAAGCTTTTATCATACTTTGAGTTTCATGTAGAACAACATTATTGATAGAGCAATAATATTTTTAGGATCTACATTGTACAGATAGATACATTTTACTGAATTTGCTTATTACCATATTTTGTTAACACTTGAAAACCAGTAGATGTTTGCAAGTTTTGTGCATTCAGCTTAGTCCATGTGCAGCAAATTATAAATCACCAAACTCTGACCTTATCAAATCCTTGACTTGCTGAACAGCAGAAGTCAGTAAATTTCAAAATAGCGTTCCATTAAA
>VUQK01014539.1:32795-42894 GCA_015106715.1 Bujurquina vittata
CACACAAAACAAAAAACTAAACAAAAGCAAAATGGTCGTGTGTGTGTGTGTGTTTGTGTGTGTGTGTGTGTGTGTGTGTGTGTGCGTGTGTGCGTGTGTGTGTGTGTGTGTGCATGCGTGTGTGTGGGCGCGAGCACCTATGATGGTTTGTTTTTTCATCCTAAAGCTGTATTGACTGGCCAGGCACAGCAGGTTAGTCGGGACAGGAAATGATTGTTCCTCCCAGGATGGTGTTAGTAGCAGCAATCATCATCGATCCAGTCCCCAGTTGATCAGCCCTCAGGACATTTGATTAATGCTGCACAGAGGTTCAAAAATGATAGCTTGTGAGGATTTGTTACAGTGCCATACTTACAGGGATGGAAGTTGAATTGTTACTGAATGAGCACCCTCATACGTTGTTCAGTATTAGTCCTTACATTGTCACACGCCTGGCAGTTTTAAACTACTGGACACACTGCTGCCTTGTGTGAAAAAAAAAAATAAAGAAATAAAAATAAAGAAGATTTCACTTTATACAGTGATTCTTGGCATTGTTAAGTGTTACTGTTGTCCAGTTGACTTCACTGTGTTTATCTCCTCTGAGCGTTGTTGTGGTTTGTTGGTGACTTTTTGAATCTATGGACTTGCCTTAATTCAAACATCAGTGGTGAAAATTAAGTGGTTTGGGAACGTGCAGAAAAAGTGGCAACTTGTATAAAACATTTTTCAGCTGAAGGATAAGGCTGGTAATATTCTGCATTTTCTTGTCAACAGTTAATACCAAGTGTGTTAGTTTTTTGATATTTTCTCAATTCAAAAAGTTCAGTGAACCATACCTGGATTAAATTTCTCCTTCAAGATCACCTTCTCAAGCATGTCCAGATAACTACTAGTGATGCTGCTGCTATTTTTGAATTGCTTTCTAGAAGCGATGTTAGCGCCACTTAGTGCTGTGTGATTTTTTTATCACAGATCTCAAAGCTGTGCAAAAGCACAAAGCTCAACATCTGCTTCAAACTGACCCAAATTTCATATGGCAGATAATTATTGGGGAGAACACTGAGGTCAACAGCAAAGACTCAGTTTGAAGAGTATGTAGTTTCAAACCTTTATAGAGCAACATCAGCTCACGAGTGGGACCATAAGGGTGAGACTATCCTTGCAGAGTTCTACGGTTTTACTGGTGTCTGTGAACAACCATTACCTCGAGCAACTTGTGAGGTCACTTGTGCCATTGTGTGCTGGCACACAGCACTTTGAAGACGCAGGACACTCTTCACTCACCAGATTCACCCACTTCCCCCAAATTAAAATTGAGTTGAAGGTGTGCTGTTTGGACTCACTGGAGTAGATCCAGCACACATCGCAGAGGCACAAGGGCAAGGTGACAGAACGGGACTTCTACTGGGCATCCCAAAAATAGCATCCACGCTAGAAACTGACTGGACATGCACCAGTAGCTTATCGTGAAGGGGAGAGTGGTCATGTATTAATCTGGAAACTTTTTTAGATTTTCATGGGCTGTTTCCCTGAACTTTTTAATCAAATCTCATACCTCACCTGTAGCTGAGGTCCCATTTATCCCAAAAGTATGGAGTCATTTTTTTTAAAGTGAAGCTAATTTCCAAACACAGTTACTGTAGGTGCTGCAGGGGAAAAACATTACTTTCTTTAAATTTGTATTTGTTGGGGACTGTTTTCACCTGCTGATGGTAACAAATTTATAATAAATGTGTCTACATTTTTTTAAATAACAACTTATTGATGTGTTTATTTCCTCTGTGGTGAAATAAGCTGCTTATAAAAGCTAAGTTTTTGGCTCCAGAGACAGTACTTGTTACGCTCATATAATTGAGGATTTTGGTCTTTTCAAGGGATTTGTTGACAATGTGAAACAGCTGGAGTAACACCAGCCTTCATCCTTTAAGATGGGAGAATGTACTTGAATTGAGTCTGTACAGAGTAAAGGGGACCTGAGCCCACATGTGCAGCCATACCAGCTGAAGTACACTAGGACCTTCTAGATCCTGACCTGAACCAGTTTTGGAATTGATGACAAATCCGCTTCAGCTTCAAACAGAACGGTCTGGTATGATGCTATGCAAAGTGTCAGGCAATCTCATTGGACTTAAATGTGAATGTAAATGTACTCCTCAATAGATGAGTGTGCTGTAGCTTGGGTTCATCCACAAACCCAGGTGCACGCAAAATAATCAATGTCAGCTGGTCGACTGACGTTTTTGGCTCTATGTCGTAAATAACAATTACGCTGTATTTTTGTGTGATAAATGTGTATACCAAAATAATAGCATAGGAAGAAATTAGCCCACTTTTAAATGCAGCACTGAAAATTATGTTTGTTGACAGTGAAATTACAGCTATTTATTTATTCATGCAGTGTCTATAAGAGTATAGTTGTAAACATGTGAGGTCACTTGAATAAATTATATTAATTTAGCAAAGTACTGACTTGGTCTTCTTTCTCTACATGTGCATGTTTGCTCTATAGTGAATCAAATTTTACAGATTAAATAGTAACGTGTGTGTTGGTGAGTGTCTGAGTGTATTTGTACCTCTTTTACACAATGTGGAAAAAGCATTAAGAACGGCATTACAAGAAGAACTATGACTGATAGTTATGGCTTACTGTATGTCTTAAATGTAAGTCGACATACTGTCTCTTGTGTGTGTGTGTGTGTGTGTGTGTGTGTGTGTGTGTGTGTGTGTGTGTGTATGTGTGTGTGTGTAGACTGCCTCCTGGAGGGTTTAATCTACGGGTTGCCACCCACTTAGAAGCATCAATCAAAATGCTCACCTCAGAATCTTATAACTGCCAAAGCTGTCAAGGCTGTCAATCTCTCTCTTTCTCTCACACACACAAACACGCACGTCCACACAAACACAGACACACAGACAAACACAAATAGATGCACAACCACACAAATGCACACACCTTGGATACCAGCATGTGTACACCAGCATGACCTCTGACTGCTAGAAGACCTCTTCTAATTGCATTTTTTGCCTTCTCAAAGGATTACACTCAGCAAAAGGTTAGGGATATCCCGTACTAAACCAGGTTATAATTACTCATGACTATTGTATGCTGGTGAATTATAATTGCTAGAAAAAAATTACTGGACCAGAAATTACCTGGCAACCACAAGGATCCAGGAACAAGATGAAATACTTTGAAAGTTTGGCTCTTTGCGTGTCAAACCTTGGGAATGTTGTTCATGAGGCCGCATCTGTGATTTTAGACAAAATTATATTTGGTAGCTGAACTTCAAAGCACCTGAAGAAAATTGTCGCAAAACATTACAATTTTTTAGACTTGATAGACTTTTTTTTTGTACTTTTGTATTTTCTATGAGTCTAATAAGGAACACAATTATGATCACTATTTACTTTGAGGTAGCATTTGGCTACCAAATTATTTCTTCTCAAACATTTTTTTTTTCCTCTCTGAAAAAATACAGTATTTACTGTACACAAGTTCTTGAAAATATTACAGGGACTGATAAATTTGTAACACTGTAGCGATGGAAAAGTATATGAATAACTGCAGAAAAATAATGTGCAAATCTTTTCCTATTTGTTTTTTAGTTACTGCACTGCAGATATGTTCAAGTCAAGTAAACTTAAACATGTTTAACTTTTAACCAAAAGCGACTTCTAATAAATCAGTTATCATGCATTTCTATTATGGCCATCAGATGCAGCATTAGATGAGATTAGGACTGCATAAGTAGTATTGAAGATGTTTTGTGCTCCAAACACAACCCTCTGATGTTCACCGTGTGTTTATCACCAACCTCTGATTGAACTCCCAGCTGATTTCTCTGTCTTTCTCTATGCATCCTTATATGTATCTCTTTTTAACCCTACAGGCCAGCCTCGGGCTTCACAATGCAAGCTTTATCCTCACTGACACTTTCTCTGTGTTGAACACAACAGAGAATTCCCTGAACATCATCAGAAGGATGTACTTCACACACATTTCAGCCCTGCAGCACAGCTCATGACTTATTCTCTCTAAAATAACAAAAAGTCAGGAAAGGTGGCTGAAAATGCTGATGGAGAAACGACAAATTACAGATGTGGACTCATATCTTTTATTTATTGATTATCTTACATTTTAATTGCTTTTGAGACTTAGATGTTAATAACTGATTCTGTTAATGCTTAAGTGCAGCTGTTTTTGTGCTTTCAGACACACTGACATCCATAACTTCAAGTAGCTCTTCATTTAGAAATAATATTTTAGAAAAAGTAGCTGCTGCGCATCGAAGTTGACAGCAATCTTAACATACAATTAGCTTTACCGACATGGTTTGCTCCTCCTCCTCCTGGGTATGCCAAATAACGTTTTAATAGAAGCTTGCTCTTGGGACAACCAGTGAAACATGGAATCCTCAAGAAGAGGTCTCAACGGGTTTATCTGGTTCTTCTCTTGTCTTTTTTGGAGATTGTTTCTCATTGTTTTAATTAACCCTTACAAATGCAGTTGTATGTAGTGGCTCAACAGTATAGTGGTTTACATATTTACCCAACAAGAAAAAGCTCCCTGGTTTGAACCCAGGAGGGGACACAGATTCGTTTGGGCTTGCATCAGGAAGCATATCCAGTATAAAAATCTGCCAAATTAAATATATGTGGTGCTACCTGCTGTGGTGACGCCTTGTGATTAAGGTGGTGAGTGAAAGTGGCTTTTTCAACTGTGCTTGTCCTGTCAAAGAAGACTTCTAATCTGGATTCTGGGCAACTCTAGAGAAAGAAAGAGAGAAGCTTGAAATACTTATAAAGCAAGCCATAATTCTTTATGGGGTAGTGTGAGCCAAGACTAGATAGCCTCATACATTTTAAACTAATAGGTTAATAGAAAGAAGCCATAAATGCATTGACTGCTCAGAGTCAAGTGGCCTACTGGAATCAAATAAATGGTATGGAAGGAAAAGGAGTCACGTTGATTCTGCTAAAGATGAGTACAGGTTTATGTTATTCTTAATGAGTAAATGGCATTGTGCAAAATTATCAGTAGTAATAAGTTATTGTTAAACACACAGATTAGAGCTACCCATCTTATTTAAGGTCATAAAGCAACTTAAGGGAGAAAGCAAGGGAAGTATGAAAACTAAAGCAGATAAAATGCAACAAGAAGACAAAACAAAGCATAAAACTAGAAACACTAAAGAATGAAGTGAGAGAAAGAGAGAGCAAGAAAGAGAGAGATACAGAGAGATGATGTCATTTATAGCAGTAAATCTTGGCCCATTTAGTGCTTTCCCAATAAGGGCAGTGGATGAGGGCCAGTCTGGAAAACAGTCATCGTCATTATTCACATTAGACTAAGTGCTCCGCTTCTCTGGACAGGGGAGGGGAAAGGAAGGGGAGAGAAATAAATGGGAAGGCCAGACATTTACTGTGACACCCTTAGCTCATATGAGAGATTGCCTGGACTGAGAGTCTCCGCCTACCAGTTCTGTCCTTGCTTCTGTCCTTCGCCGCTTAAGAGCACATCTCATGGGGAAAATTGGGGAAAACAAGAGTTTCTGGATATCTCAAAGGTCCCCTTACTAGTTCATAGTTAAATTAACCAGCTTTGAGAATAAAGGAGAAGTGCCTTTATTCATACTAACAAGAGAAAATGCAGAATGTTATCAACAACTTTAGAAATATTCAAAATTTCTTGACTCTTTGTAGTCTCAGAACAACCCTGAGTGTCCTAGAATATTAGTGTTTACGTAATGTTCTCATTTCTGTGTGGCACTGACACCATCTCTAATTAAACTGGATAATTTATTAGGTACACCTTGCTGTTATGATGGTTGACCCCCTTTTGCCTTCAGAACAACCTTAATTCTTTGTTCTTTAACAAGGTACTGAGATTTTGCTCCATATTAACATGATGGCATCACACATTCATGACGTGAATCTCCCGTATAACCACATTTCATAAGTGCTCTATTGGATTGAGATGTAGTGACTATGGAGGCCATGTTCAAGAAATCAATCTGAGGTGATGCGAGCTTTGTGGCATGGTGTGTTATCCTGCTGGAAGCAGCCATCCGAAGATGGATACACTAAGGCCTTAAAGGAATCAACATGGTCAGCAATACTCAGGTAGACTCTACTGCTTAAACAATGTTCACTTGGTATCAAGGGACCCAAAGAAAATATTTTCTGTTCTTAGTTGACAGGAGCAGCACTATCTGCTCCAAGATTTGATGTGTTCTGCTCTTCTGCATACTTTGGTTGTAACTGATGGTATTTGAGCTACTGTTACTGTCAGTAACAGACTGTCTGTCCACTCTCCTCTGAGCTCTGACATCAACAAGGCATTTTAACCCGTAGAATTGCTGCTCAGTCAATATTTTATCTTTTTTGGACCTGGATTGTCCTGCCCTATGGTTGTGCAGGACAATCCCAGTAGATCAGCAGTTTCTGAAGTACTAATCCCCATCTGGCACCAACAACCATCCATTTTCTTTCACTTATCCAATTCAGGGTTGTAGTAGTGCTGGAGCATTTATCATAGGCCACCAGCCTGCCACAGGGCTAACACAAAGAGACAGACACCCATTTAAGCTCACATTCACGCCTACAACCAATTTAAAATTACCAGTTAACCTAACCGATCTTGACTGTGGGTGGAAGCGAGACTACCTGGAGAGTCACGCAAGCACAGGGAAAACATGCAAACTCCAAGGTCCCAATCAACCAGTGGGTTCAAACTGAGGACCTTTGTGCTGTGAAGCAACAATTCTAACCACTGCACCACCATATTTGTTCTAGCGAAAGGTGGAAAGCATTACCTGTTTTGCTGTTTTAAGATTAAACCATTGCAAGATAGTTCATATGTACATTAACAGGTTGGCCACCAGCTTGGGGTGTAGTACATTACTAAGTAACTTGGTGAAGTACAAACATCCATTTTGCAGTTGAAGTTATCCCTCATTTTTATTAGAGTCCGTTACAGTTTAAAAGTGTCACGTATTTCTCATTAATGTCAGTGAGCAGGTATAGCTGAGCTATACCTGTGCTACTGGTGGTAGTATTTGTTGAATCTGAGGATGAAGATGACAAGAACGGTTAAATACTTCTCAGGTGATACTTCGGCCAGGAAGAGCAGAAACACCCACTAGTTTAGCGGCTTCTGGCCCATTGAGGAAAACAGTTAATCCTGTGCTATGCTCCAAAACAACAATGACTAATTTCAGTCTACTAGGAGCTCATATATACGTCTTATGAAGTAAGGTAAAGTGAATACATTCAGAGACAGTTGTATGCATTCCCTCTAAACAATAAACCAAGATGCATCACCAGTTGCAAACTAGTGTTTATTTATGCTACTGTAGAGCTAGATTAGCTTTCTCAGCAAATAATGCTGAACTCTCCCTACAATCGTCATGTTGTTATTTAAAGAGTTACATCAAAAGTAATGGTACTCAGCATTATTGCTCATCCATCAGTAAGGACAAATCCACAGAAAAACATTGAATGACAATGGTGAAAATCAATTGATAGTCAGATAATTAAAAATATTCATACGTGTATCCAACATGTCTACCTCGTGCAAATGTACAGTATGACAGCAAGCTGTCGGAAGATATTATATTTTTAATTGCTTCCTTATATGGTTAATATAGTTTGTTTATATCTTCCACAGTATACACACATGCAGTTATACACAGTGAAAGGACATATACACAAACAGCCCACAGTCTGCAAGGCTCATCTTATTAATACGAGTATATACTGTAGACAGGAAGAAAAATACTGGAGAATTATCACAGTTGCTTCTATTGGCAGGAACATTACAACAACGTAACTGAGACTGAAGAAGGTGCAATAGGATACCTTCTAGAAGGGGTTGCTGTTGTTTGTTGCATCCACCCCAGATACTATCCTGTGCTACTTTTTGATACTGTTGAGGAAATCAATAATAACATATAATCCATATTTTCCTGATACTTGATTCCTCTATTTTAAAATTTTGGTTCTTGTTTAAAAAAATAAATTAAAAAAGTTGTTCCACTTAAATAGATCTTGTACATTGGGGTGCCTGCTAACATTAAAATGAACCATATTTACTTTGTAAAAATAAGGATATTTTCCTCACAAACTGTTAGATTTTTTTTTATTTGAAATCATTGTGTCTGAGTCAGCCATTTAAGTACAATCATTCCCTATCATAGCTGATCATGTCTAATATAGCTCTGGCCAAATCAGACTTTTAATGAGTGCAATGAAATTATATCTGTAGTCTGGATATACTCTGGACAATACCTTTGGACAGGTACAGTATCAGGGTGGATAATGAGCCATGGTGAATATCATGTGTACAGTAATGGAGTTAAGGTGCAGTGTGATTTATTATAGTCCATTTGAGATAGAGAATCAGTTTGTTTACAAATAGCAAACAGTCGCAGCAAAACATAATTCAATATTCACCACTATCACGGTATATTTTGGGGGGTTTGTGCATCACCGGACATGTTTATGATCTTTTGCCATTTTGATACACATTAAGCGTTTGGTGTCACACCGTCTTCTCTTCCTCCTCTTCTTCTTAAACATAATGGCATCTCTTTTCTTGATGACTTTAAAAAGCAGCACATTACAGTGTCCTGGTAATCAGTTTAAACTCTTTTCCTGATCAAAACTATACGTAATGCTGAGCTACAGCCTGTTTTTTGTTTGCTTTTACAAGGTTTCTTTGTCTAGGTTTATACTGATTCTGATCAAGGAAACTAGCAACTGAGGCCATAAACTCATTAGTTAAGTGTTTACTGAGGTAATGGAGGAAATGAGCCGAGGGCTGTTTTTCCATAGACTTTATATACAATGTAGTCACATGGCAGTTTGTGAAATATGATTTTACAATATGATTTTACAGCTTTTTGTACCCCTGAACATGACTTCTCATATGTACTGTGCCCATTTTGTGTCTGTGTGCACCTAAAGAATATTATCCACTTTTATAAGGCAGTACAAATCCATATATGTAGAGAGGGGTTGGTGCTGGCACAAATCATTTTGCTGCTCCAACAAGAGATACAAGTTCAAGTCATGCTAGTCAGAGATTTTTACACATCATTTGTATTATTTTTACATTTTTAAATATGTTACATGTCACTTGGATAGGTTTAGGCACCAAAAGGACTTAGTTAGGTTTAAGCTGTTTTTCTTTTCGTTAAATCATGGCTTTTCACTTGTAAAGCAAATCAATTATTCTTTTCAGTCTGTTAGTAGATGTGATGTTTTTTTCCTCTAAATGCAGCTACTAGTTTTTAAGTCATGTGACCAGCCTGGAGCCCTGAAGGGGACCATCCATACATACTGAACACACTAAAAAACTGCTGTACAAACCTGTTGATCTTCCATCTGTTTCCAGCCATGAATATTTTCTTCACCTCTTAAAAAGAAAAGAAACAAACATACGTGAACATGATACAAGTTTTGGGCACTAAAGCTGCTTTTTGGAAGGTGAAGGACAAGAAATTCTTCACTGTCAAAGAAATGGTTTGTCCTAATTAGTTACCATTAGCTAGTATCCTGTATCCTTCCATCATTAGTTTCAGGTTCATCATAGTCAGTGTTTTGGGGCAGCAGATAATCAATATTTCAAATTTTTTTTTCAAGGGGGGTGTAAATGAATTTAATTAAAACTTATTTCCAATTCCAGTTTATTGACCCACCATTGACAGCCAGAGTTGCTATGAAGAGGAGGGGTCTGTATGACAAGTTTGGAAACAGAGGAAAGTCTTGTTTTCATCCCCCAGGCGGGTGTTTTTACAATAGTGTCAATTCACCTGAAAACTACAGTTCTTCTAACATTGCTTTTTTAGTTGAGGGCTGACAGGAGACTATGGAAGCATTTTGTATTTCGTCATCTGATGTCACTAGGAGTTTTCCTTCATGTATTTGACTGATACACTACAACTATTGATTTTCTGTCACTGTAACACTGAATAAAAAGGCCATAGCACACAACAAAGAATCAGCATGGGAGCTGCAATTTGTGTGTGTGTGTGTGTGTGTGTGTGTGTGTGTGTGTGTGTGTGTATGTGTACATTACACATATAAAAACCTCACTCTCTCTTTTTTCTCTCTT